>VZRE01005994.1:0-36808 GCA_013396775.1 Cephalopterus ornatus | reverse complement strand
TGCGGCTGCCTTCGCTCTTCGGGCGGAGAGAGAAAGGGGGTCGGGGGGGCGTTGCGGGAGGCCCGGCCCCGCCGCGCGGAGCTCCTTAGAGCCCGCTCTCCCAGTTCGCGCCCGCTCCCTTCCTGCCGGCAGCGCCGTTCGGGAGCGCCCCGGCCCCGCCGAGCGCTCCCGGCGCGGCCACGTGGAGGCCCCGGGAGGGTGGAAAGTGCCGGCCCTCCCTTCCCGCTGGGCGCGGGGGCCGCGGGGAACCGCGGGCTGTGCGGGGAAGGAGCCGCCCTGCGGGACCCGCGGAGGACACCCGGACACCCGTAGTACTTGGCAATATTTGTGGGCAGTAGGGTGGTTGTGGATGATGAACGAGCCACGCGAGTAAACCTTGCTGGGCTCGGAGTTCCGAGTTCGCCTTAACAAGTGCGGGAACAGCACCCGGGCTGTAAGCTGCACATAATCTTAAGGGTGAGGGACGTAGGGTCAGGACGCTTTTGTCTTTAGCTGTAACGGGCACAAAAACGATGGGCGAAAATAATTGATTTCCTGTTCTCAACCTTTACAACTGCTTACGCTGCATCCTTTGGAAACATACACCAAACTTTGCAACTTTGGAATAAAATCACTCTTCAAAATCTTCTTATCTTTGTCGTTTTTGGGGCCCTCTGTAGAAAGTGTTCATGCCTGCTAGCTCTTAAACTCTTGCCTCTGAGAAGGAGTTGCCGGAGTTAGAAATAACTCTGGTTTCTAACACTCTAAACACTGTATGTCTCTTAAGTAGCAATCGTAATGAGGGGTTTTTATTGAGATAGGATCTTGAAACACTTAGGGAACCTGTGATAACCTCAAGCCTGAGAAATGCACACTGGAAGGCCTGGTTAGTTTTCAGACAAGCAGAAGCAATTGTCACATACTTAACAAAACTAATGCCTGGTGTGTGCCAAATGGTACGTTCTTTGTATCCCTGTGGGTAGTAGTAACTGATACAATGACGTAAAACCAGAAAACTATTTCTTTCCAAAACAGGTGTCATATTTGGTTTTTAAAATTCGATTCCAGCAGAATTATTACCTCTACTTAAGAAGGTATCTTCCTTTAACTGCATGGAGGGAACAGGTATTTGGTGTGGACTAATGCTACTCAACTCCAAGAATTAGACTTATTAATGGTTACTATTTAGGCTAATACTCTGGTCTGATAAAGTAAGAAAATAACATGGAAAAGATCTGTGGTTTCCAAGAACATTGACCAGTGTCTCTATAGGCTTTACTAGCTAAATTTTTGTTCTATAATAATGGTTAGAATGGAATTGGTGATACTGTCCTGCAGCACTTCTGTTTTAAACTGCTTTCAACTTAAACTTTTGAGAAAAAAGGTATGCAGCCATGCATTCTATTTCTAAAAGAGAATAGGGCCTGTATGTGTGTATGATCTGTAGACTGTGAATTAATCATGTATGTTTGATGAGATTAATAGTGGCAGTTCCATATGGAGATGAGCCTTAGCGTCCACAGAGGGTGGATGTAGAGGGATCATACACAATTGTCTATCTGGAAGAGGCAACATGAGAAGAGATTCTGGCTACATAAGAAAAATTCTCCAAAACAATGAGGTTTGTTTTAATTAATACTTGGGTAGGTCTTTGTGCTTTCCAGATTGTCTTAAATAAAAGCCAGGTACTAAGTTTGCAGCATGTATCCAGTCAACTGTAAAATGTGCAATTACAGCAAAGTTGTGGTTTAAAGCAGTGCAAATATGCTCACGGGTTTTATCCTAAAATTTGTTTTCCCATTGCAAGAAATAATCTAATAAAATTGGCTCATCAGGGTGATTCAGGCATGTTCCAGAAAGTATGTGAAAAAGCACAGATCGTGGTGCTGACCATTAACTACTACAGTGCTTGGAAATATTTTATAATTGGTGATCTCAAACTAAGATTTATGTGATGTGACAATATCTGTCTTCTAGAGTTAAATGTGAAAAGTCAGCAGGAGAATACTGGGTGCGTGTGCTACTTGGGCCTTGAATGTTAATAAACCATTCCTTTTGAATGTTCAGGAGCACACCTTGGTGAGATACTTTTCATGTAGTTTGACTCGCACAAGCAACATAAATGTATGCCCATGCAAAAATTAATATATCCAACTTGGCATAGATGTCCTTTGTGGTCTTCACTAAGTCAGTCAAGCAACTGTAATTTAGCTATTTCTATTCATAATACGTTTTTTGCCAAGCAATGGCTGATTCAAGTATGAAGAGACCTTTTAATTAGTGCCGAGTTCACATGAACTTCAAGCCTATGTGTATATATTCCCAAAGGAAGTATGTTTGGACTTGTTTGCCTTGGCTGTCCAGTTTTAATGTCGTTTGATCATGATTGTGCCTATTATAAAGACTGCTATTCCTGTCTCTGTCACAGTTCTTACAGAAGTGGAAGTTTATTTTATTATATGGGCACTTAATCAATGATAAGATAAATCAGTCTGGGTTTTGAAACATATGTGTTTTCATCAGGTGGAATTACTGAGTTAAAATTACATAAGCTAATAAAAAGATAAACTCCATGGAAGTTTTTCTGTTAAGTTACAATTCAGTCCTTTACTGTGGCAAAACTCAGTGAAAAGACCATGGCAGCTGTACAGACTGCTGCACAGTATCAGGACGGACAGACCTAACTGCATGTGTCACCAGTGAAAATGATACCAAAACGAGAAAACCTCATTCCATTTTCTTCACAGTGACTATCAACTGTCGGAACATTTGCTGTTTCGTAGTGTGTTATTTTATGGCGTGTTTTTAGAATTGCCAAATGAATGCATCTTGACTTTTTGTAACACATTTTAAAAGGTCAGTAGAAGTTTCAGAGAAGGAGAGCTTGGCAGGTATGCTTTTCACAGGATCGAGCTTTAGGTGCAGGGTGGGTTCTGTGAATACTGAGAATTTACGCCTTTTGGGAAGCAATTTCTGTTTTCCTAATATGAATAAAATCAGTATAACTTCCTGTTTTTTTCTGTGGGAGTCCAACTTAATTTCGAGAGCAATTATTTTAAACAATTTTATCATAGGAGAAGTATTCATCTTTGCAGGTGGGCTACTGGAGTTATCTTAAATGAGAACTAGTAATTTTATCTTGCTGATAAAGGCCTGAAGTAACAACACTTGATGCAGAAAGAATTTAGATTGTTCTTAGGTCATTCTTAAATTGCACCTGAGATATTATTTGAAATACACGTAATAAAGTCAGGTAAGGAAATGTGTACCAATTAGGCTAAGCTGATAAAAAGAATTGTTTTCTAAGTTTCAAAAACTGATTGAAATGCTGGAAACCATGTTCTGCCTACATTGTAACCTCCTAAAGGAAAGAAAGGTATGCCCTGCATCACTCCACCTATTCACAGTGTTTTATGTGCTGTTGAATCAGTACCATTTCTCCAGGGTTTTTTGATGCAATAAAAATCTGAGGAGTAAAGTGTTTTGAAGTCACTTCTGTCTTGTTACCTCTTGTGATAATCCAAAGTCTGTACAGGTTTTAATACCCAGAAAGCTGGAAGGCAGCATGAAAGACTTGGAAGATGATTCTTTCCTGATGTCAGTTTCAAAGACTTACAAGAAGAAGGGATGTTGGAAATTATGTATGGGGTGTTATACCCACACTGGGGGACATGCTTCATTTCACAGGAAATGTTCTCCTCTTCTAGATACTGTGCTGCCTCATCTCCCCATTTCCTGGCTTTGTCCATTGCTGCAGAGGAGGAATGACTCAGCTGCTGTGTTTTTTCTCTCAGCTATCGATGACCCAGGAGCATCATTCTCTGGCTGTCACCTTTGCTGTAGCCTCACGAAGTTTGCTGTAGAAACCTGCCCCTCTTCTGTGTTGACAGTCACATCTCAGTATTAAGCAATGTATCATATATACAAAATGTGGAATATTAACTAGGGAGGAGTTAGAGCTCTATAGTTTCTGGACTGTTAAGAGGTACAGAAAATTGTCTTCTATAAGCATTGGTGCTTAGGTTATAAAGAGACATGGTTTTGAAGTCACTGATATAGGTAGATAAAACAATGTAGAATTGAGATAAAGTCTGTGTAATACTGGAAGTTGATATGTAACTATGATCATGTCTGAAAGCCATTAATCAATCCAAGTCCCATGGTTAGTTAGGTAAGGTAAAATTCATATGTGAGATAAAATGCTCTTCAGATTAAGAATGTATGAAAGAAGTTTTATTCAAGATTGCAGAATTTGCATAGAATTGTGTATATACTTAACAGAGACTTTGTGCAGTGTTTCTGCATGTAGGTTTTAAATGCTTTAGAAATAGTTTCCAATCACAGTTCCTACTAAAGACCACTATAATAAAACACAAATTCCAGACAGGGGCTGTCATACAGCTTGTATATAAAGATAGATATCTCAAGATTACCTGAGTTGCACCACATTCATAAACTGATCTTTAATGTGATGATTATTAATGGACAAAAATAATACCTTGAATTCTGAAAGATAACTGTAAATGATAAATTATTTACAGTTGGTGATTTGATAACTATAAATAGTTCCTCTTTTAACCAAGCTAACTGCTGATAATAACATGCAGCCATACTGAGATTGATGTAACAAAGGAAAAATACAGATAATCTTCAAGGTAGTTTCTTTGAATAGACATTATTCAATGTGATTCTTGATGTGAATTTTTTTTCTGAGTAATGCTTATCTCTTTATTGATTTGCATTTTAGATAGGACGGAGTAGCACTGTATCCTAGGATGATTGGTTCTAGGGTTTTTCATTATAGTAGCCATATGTCATTTGTACATCTGAAAGCTGAGGTCAGTTCACCTTGCAAAATAACTGATAATGCCACAGCTAAGTGTTTCTGTAAGGGGGAGTAGTGAGTAGGGATGTATCGTAAGTGTTTGCGACTGTAGGCACTGCTTCATTCGTATTCATTCATACACAGCAGTCCAGAAAAGCTTCTTTACTGTCAAGAGGAATATTGTACTCTATATTTCACCTGATGGTTACATTACTTCTCAAGGCTCTCTGCAATTTCTGTAATCCTTTCCTGCCAAGGAAGACCTGTTTTCATCACGTCTTCACTACCCTGATAAGTACTCTCATACCATGAAATGCAAACAGTATCATTTAGGCCATATATATCGGCTAGTTCTTTTTGTAGAATATAGAAGCATTTTTTTGTGCTGACCTGAACATCAGTCTATAGGAGACAGTATCTCAGCCTGAAAGTACAATTTTAAATCGTACTAGCCTACATTAAAACAAGAAATGCTACTTTGCTGCAGTCCAGATAATGTGGTAGCCTTACATTAGTGCATTTTGGTGCTAAAAATAAAATATTTCTAGTTATTTGATGTCTGATACGATACATAAACAGGACTTTTCATCATTCCTGTTCTGAAATGTGTTTTGAGGCAACTGTCTAGCAGAGGCATTGTGTTAAATTAGCAGTGTCCACTTGCTCTCAGACCATATATTTAGTAAACACACAGTAGTTGCAGCAGGATGTATATACAATATTTATCTTTTCATTGTAGTATGCCCAGAGCTAATTATTTTTTCGCAGTGTTACTGTCTTTGTACTCCAGATAAGAGTTTTGTAAAGTGTGTGGTCTAAATTCATGCATCTGGATTTCACAGAATATTCTGAGTTGGAAGGAGTCCAGCTCCTAAGCCCATGTGAGGATCGAAGGTACAAGTTGCTGTTATCAGCTCTGACCAGCTCAGCCAATCTCAGGGTATCTGCTCTTGCAGAGTGAGGTACAGAGTCGGAGAAGTTCATGTGTAGTGGCTCTAGGCAAAAATTCTTATGCTGGTTTTCGCTAACTGTATATTTTCAGTAGTAGGGAGAGGTGTGTGAGGGGTTTATATGACTCTTAAAAGAACAGATTAAGATGAGAAGCTTTAATAAGAATGCAGCAACTATAGCAAATTATTATTCTGTATCAAACTTTGTGTTTCAAATGAATTGCAGTAAACATTTATGCCGGCTGATGTAAAATACTTTCACTGGCTTTGAAGCCCATACTTTGTCTTGTATTCCCCAAAGAAAGTGCTGTTTTGTCAGTGCTAAGTGTCTGCATTTGTCTAATGAAAGACTGTAATATGGTACATTTAGGCTTTGGCACATAGGAACACCTCTCAGTTTGTCATATAGTTTAAGCCAACAACCCCTTAAAAATGTGTAGATTTAATATTTTAATTGGGGGCGGGGGGGCGGTGCTGTGGGGTTTTTTTGTTAATTGGACTATGGACAAATCAAAATAGCATTTTAGAATAAGCCAATATACTGCTGTTGGGTTCTTAAAGTAGTAATAAAATTGAAAAAGGCAAGTTGTCACTTACTTGTGGAAAATTCTGAGAGTTTCTGCAAATAAATTCATTTACTGGAATTTTCTTTCTTATTGTAGCTTAATTGTTAACAATAAATTTAGAATGTGGACATGAAAGGCAAGGGATTAATTGCATTTTGTAAACAAAATATTCTCAAAGTAAAACATCAAGAGGAGTACATTGTTCTTCAAATAAAAGGAATTTATTTTAACAATGAAAAAACTCACATTTTTTTGCTGAATTTTTGCCCATATCTTATCAAATACGTCATGCAGTAGTTCCAAGCAGTGACTGAATAACAGTGAATTACCAAAATGATACCTCATGTGCTCTGCAGTTTTTTTATTCTGTGCATGCAGTTATGGTTTGCTTCAGTTTTACTTTTCTTGACAAGCAAAGTGAGATCCTTAACATTTCTGCCTCACGTATTACCAGTAATATACTTTTTAAACATTACATTTACATTATAAAAGTACATGTAGTGTAATCAGAAATTTATAAACTTAGTTTATCAAGTTGGGAATTTTTTTGTGTGTGTTTTCATTTATTTGTTGTGCTTTCCTTTGAGGACACAGTTGTGTTGGTCAAAGGTTGGTTATATTGTTAGCCTTGCCAAATTTTTGGGAAAAAAGAGGCATTTCAACCTTTATTATTCTGGGATCAGGTTATGAGCTTTCCCCTTACATTGAGAACATCTCTGATCAGGGATGTGTGTATAATATTCCTAGGTGTGGATGACAAATAGCCACTGATTCACTGTCAGTATTTATTGAAGTATTTCAACTTCTTACCCTGGCAGTGAGGTATCCTGCTAAATGACAGCATGTTATTCTAATGATCTAAAAATAACAAAAGTAAGGCCTCTGACTTTTTTTAGCAGCACACAAATGTTTAGGTCTCTTCAGCTGTGATTAACTAGAATCAGAAGTTTGCCTGTTCTCAGGATTAGACTCTTACACTGTTTAATGATAATTTAAACTGAGCTATTTTCTATGTTAAAATAAGTTTGGAGATGTAGATGGACTATATCTGTCTGGATTCTTAACTGGTGCTTCCAGTAGTTTTTAATTTTGCTAATGTGTATCACTTTGGTTTAAGCCATCTTCTACCACAAGTCTGTTTTGTAGTCTGTTAATTAATTTAAACACATAATTTGAAATACAGTAGTTTTAATTGGCTTGATTTTGTAGAAAAGATGTGCAACCCTGTTCACATGATGCATTTCCTTTGGATAATTGTAATATGATCATAGTCAAGTATTTTGTAGTCTGGCTGTGATATGCTCAGCAGACTGGAAGGGGCTGAGGTCCTCAATTACAGTAGCAAAAAGAGAGGGAAAGAGAGAGGATATTTTTAACAGAAAATGTTGACTCCTCTATCCATGTAGTAATAAAGCATTTGTTAGAGAATCTCATGTTTACATTCTGTGATTCTTAAATACTTTTGAAGTTGAACCCATAAAGGTCACAACTAACTATTGACCCTTTGATTTTAGAGGCAGATGCTAGTTTTCATTTTGTGTCAGCTGTGAATGGCAAAGTGCATAAAACACCTTTCTCTGCGAAATTTGATAACCCATAATGTCAGTGGGAGGCTGCCAAACCATTTCTGTTCATCAAGAAGAGAACAACTACAAATATTTTACCATCATGGAATGTGCCTTTTGCATAGTCAGAATAGTCTTGTTCGTCCAAATTACTGGATTTGTTTTGAGATACACTTATTGATCATTTGTATTAAATGTTAGAGACGGCAAGTAGCTTTTTTTAATTTTTTTTTAACTGTTTCATGTACCATAGTATGACAGTAGAAACAATTTCAAATTTTAATTCTGGAAAAATCAGAATTTGGTTCTTTTGCTTATTAACTGAAGTGGACAGGTTTCATATAATTAGGATGATCTATTGAAGTAGTAGGTTCCTGATAAAAAGTGTTCTTTCTTTACAGAAATGGGTTATGGAAATTACAGAGAGTCTGGAGAACTAATAGGATCATGTAGAATGAAGAAAGCCCTGATACCAGCCATAATCAATGAAGATGAAAGACGTCAGTGATCCAAGGAGTGACACAGGAAACATTAATGGCCCAGTGATCCCACTGAGAAGGGTGGTGACCACATTAATATTGACTCGAACCAACAGTTAGTCCAGAAAATCATTGTAATTAAAATTATAATGAAAGGAAGAAAATTACACTCAAAAAAAATTATAAAGCAGCATCCGTATTTCAGGAAAGGTACTGGAGGAAGTATGTACCAAATTACAGTTACTGCAACAGCCAGGAACTGATATTGGCTCAAATTATGATGCTACACCCTGTAGTGCAGGTTAGATAGATCTCATTGCAGCGTAGTTTTAGAAACACTGTGAATACAGCCCCACTTCCCATAGGATCTATCCTTGCCTGTCTGCATTGCTATTAGAATGTACCTGCAATTGCAAGGTGATGGACACAGGGAAGTACATCTATATAATGATATCTTTAAAATTGCAGTTTTAGCCTATCAGTATTTCTAATTTGGTTGGTTAAGAAGCCATCTCTGCTTGCATTTTAGATTAAGGCTCTAAGAATTGTGCTTCCTTTCCCTTCTTCTGTCTCTAATCTTGTCCTAAGAGTAATCTTGGGTATTAATATATTTTCATTATTTCACCTCAAAGTTGTCCTTTCAAAGTTTTCGTAATACCTTGTTAAGAAAGGTTGGTAGTTCATAGTAAGTGATTTTTGAAGCTAGTCAGTATTTGTATCAGTTGGAATGGTTGCTTCAATCATCAGACAGACCTGTAATGAGTAACCATATAGATCTTTCAGAATCATTTTGGCTAAAATAAATGGGAGCTAGAAAATGTAATGACTTATGTTGAGATCTCACTACAAATGTGATGAATATGACACATATTGGTTCAGCTGGACGTTTTCTTCGTGGATTTGCCTGTTGAAATATGTAAAACTATTTTATGTCACGTTTAAGACAGATTAAGTATTACTTCTGAATTCGCGAAGACATATTCATGAGCACTTTTGTCTCCCACAATGACTGAACAAAGACACATTTGGGAGCCCACTAATTCAAGATGTAGCTGCCTGTGGTCTTAGTAGTAGTAGTAGTACTCCTGGTTTGTACTCTTGACTGAATGAATTTGTTAAAAAGAATTTGAATGGCATGTTGACAGAGGGCCTTATAGAAATCTGTGATGGTGGTTCATTAATTAAATCTATTAAAAAATGCAGATTTCAGTCAATGGTATATGTTGTCAAGTAAAAAATTTGAAACCCCTTAATTCTAGAAATGGCCTTCGTAGTCAGCCAGGCACTAATTTGGCATAGCACACGTAAGAGAAGCATTCTTTCATCCCATATTTCAATGCACTTTCATAATTGATAGCTTTTGTAAATTTATTTTTATGTTTTTTTTTAAAGTGAGAGAAGTCATTGGCTTAATAGTAGAATGCATCATTCCTTTTTCGATTGTAGCTGTGATAGAAGGGTTCTTATTATGATAGTGTAGGTATTAAGCACACAACAAGGCATGCCTTTTAACATACCACAAGTATTATATCATAATGCAAGGATGAAATAGTCACAGTGGTTTAAATTATAGTAAGAATAAAAATTCTGCAACTGGTTTTAACGCTTTATTGGAAACATTGTTATATTCTGTTTTGAAGGAAAAGCTTTCAGTAGGAAATACGTCCAGTGCTGCTTTTTCATTGTTATTTGAGTACGTTTTGAGGTGGCCAGTTGTTTTATTTGTGCTAGATCAAAATATTCTGTTAGACTGCACATCAGTAACTGGTGTTCCCACCTAAAGCAAGGTGGCTGTTTTTTGTGTGGACTGTGGTGTTTGTGCAGCTGCACAGTGAACCAGATAGGAAAAGTAATCTGTCTTGAAAATAATCTTCTTTTCTTTTTCTAGGCTATTTTTTCAGCAGAATCTAGTTGTACAGCTGCACAGTGAACAGATCAGCAAACAAATGTGCTGGTATACAAAAATGAGTTTTGTGGGAGTGGGAATGAAAGAGTGAAGCAGTGGGGGAGGGCAGAACTGCTGATTTAAGTGGAACATTGTCTTAAAATATTCTTTGAACATGAACCTTAGTTCTAACCAAAACATTTGCTTACTTTCAGTAGAAAAATTAAATATTAAAGTGCAGGTGTAACTGGATTGTCTTCCAAGTATTTCACTTACAAGCTCTGGTTGGTATCTCAATAGGACCTAATTGAACAGTAGAATATTGGCACAAAAGCCAGCTAGCTCTGTTACAGATTTTGTGCATTAATAGCTGTTTTATGGACTATATACATTTTCTATATGAAAGACTGAAAATTAATTCTTGATAAGAAGAACTAATACTTTTAGAGCTTCCAACTATTGTGAAGTTTTTATGTTCTTGTGAGGTCTGAGAAAGAGCCTGTTCTCAGCAATTTCTTACAAATAGCTAACTGTCCCTTTGAAGAAGGCTGTCCATTTTTTTTATCCATTCAAAATAAAATAAATGCCCCTTTCTGGATAATTGAGCTAGTAGATTGCTACTGTATTGCTTTAGGATCGTTTTCTAGTATGCTTGGGACTTGGCATTTTAAATACTTCACGGCTGAGATTTTTAAAAAGTTTTCATGGTGTGTTCAGTTATGCATAAATGCTTTCTGTACTATTTAAGTCTTATCTGGTATTAACTTAGCAAATAGGGCTTGGATCAATTAGTTAAAGGTCTGTTCTTACGAAGTGCCCCTCCTACTGGGCTGTAGGTTTTCAAATGAATGAGTTTTACTTAAATCCACAAACCTGTTTCACTGAAATTGAAGAGGGAAGAAAATACAGGAGATGGGTGAGAACTAAAGTTAGAAATGGTTAATTTTAGCTTTTTAGATCTGTAGCATGTTTTCCCATTTGTATATGCAGAATTTAATGGCAGTTTAAGACTGATAAAACATGATTGTTATTAATTAAATAACTGATTGTTATTTAATTAAAATGTTTTTATGGCTTTCTTAAAATGTCAGTAACAATAATGTATTAATTTCATATTAATATTTTTTAAAAATAATTTCTCTTAAAAATGTGTGCTAGATTAATAAGACTTTGTATTCTAGTATTTGTTAAAAATGTGAAATTTAGGAAATAGAGTAGGTTCTTTTGGATTTTCAGATTCCAGGCTTTTTTTTGAACCAGATACAAGTTTGGGATGGGATGGGGGGAAGGGGTGCTGCAGACATTTCTCCTGCATGTACATTGGAGTGAATACCCACAATATAGAAAGACATTAAAATTTTCAAGAATTGTAAGAAAAACTATCTTTATGCAGTCAGAAACTTTATTTCAAGAAATATTTCTCTGTTTAAAAAACTGGCATTTCTCATAGAGCTGTTACTCTGAGCAGTTCTTAATAGAAATGAATTACACAAGTGCTTAACTTCTCAGTGCTGAACAAAGAGAATGTCTTAGTTTGGTAAGAATATTGCTTTGTCTTTTTTTTTAACACCTTTTGTCCTTCTGGGTTCTCTCTTACCTTAGCTAAAGCATGTGTTTGGTGTGGAACTTCTAGCTTCTACTTGCCCATGAAATATTGCTAAGGCACTTTACTTATTGTGGCATTCACGATCAGAAATTTAGAGGAGTCAAAGATGTTTTTTAAAGATGGGCAGTACATTCTTCAGAGAAAACAAGGCAAGAAAGTTGAACAACAAGGGAGAGAAACCGAAACAACTTGGGAAGGAGCGTGGGAAGGGGAGAAATCAGTGCATTTCTGTTACAAATATTTCAGGTTATTAAAATTGTTGGGAGCAGACAAGAAAACGGGTTGGGGGAAGAAAGTTGGGCACTTAAAATATTCTAGTCAGCGTTGTACACTAACAAAAATGCTGTAATACGTGGGTTGCAAGCACTAAAATGATAGATGTGGCTTTCAATTGAGTTTGCATTTTGTATGACCACAGAATTTGAATCCAAGTTTCTTGTTTTAAGTAAAGCCTAACTCTTTGACTAGTTTTCTAGTTTCAGTGAAGCAGTTGCTGGTAACTAAACAAAAATTTCACCCAAAATCATGTTCATATTCCACGCTCTAAGTCATAAATAAAGTACTATATAAAGAAGAGCAGTTGAAATAGTAGGCATTGTGGGTAAGTTTCAAGAATACAAGAGAAATTGAATGAAAAAGGCTTTAAAAAACCCCAAAACTAAACCTGACTATTGTCAGAGGTACCTTTAATTTAATAGGTTAAACACCATAGGCAGACAGTGGTTTAGCATAGAGAATATGGTGAGTTTTCCATGCAGAGAAGGTAACTCTTTGCTTATGTACTGCTCAGGTACTGTGACCTCAAGCCTCTGATATAAAAGTGTTGTGTATGGATGTGCAGTCCTGCTGCCTTCGGTGTGAGTGATCTGCTTGCCCTGATGAATGGGGAGGGGGTGCACAGGGCAGCACTGGGAGCCATTTCTGAAACGCCTGCTGGTGAGGCACACTGTTCATCTTTTCCACATGTACACGCTGTTCTGACTTTGGAGCTTGGGTTAGGGTGGGCTTGTCCCACTGCCTTCAGTGTCATGAAGGACTCATTTTGTTCTTGTGCACAGCCCAGCGGAACGTAGCAGGTGCTGTTATTTCCAGCCCTGCCCTTTAGAGTGCTCTAGTTTCTTACCAGCATCCAGGACATATTTTCCCTCGTATCTCCCCTGTGTTGGGTGCCCGCCCATCAAGGAACTGTGGAGGGAAGAAGGGGAGGCAGCAGGGAATCAAACAAGTGAACAGAATTAGGCAAAGGCAGACATCAGTAATAGGTAGAATCTTTTTCAACTTTGGTGTAGCCTGGTCCTCAGGCTGCCCTTCCATATTCTCTTCAAGCGATTTGAGAGTCTTAATGTTCCTATGTTGAGATCAGCTGTGTAGAATTTTGTGCCGCTGAAATGTATAGAATTTGGACTTCAGCTTTCCAGTATTTTACACATACAAATACTGTCTGAGAGGTTAAACATGTCAGCTATTTATAGTTACCTAGAGAATAATGAAGCTTATTTTAAAAGAAACAAATAAATAATCAACTCTTTATGGTTGTTCTTTTTGAGACTTTTTATTGTGGGTACATTTATTTTGTAAGCATCATTGTTCCGTAACAAGAATTGCAATAGAAGATACAACATATTATATAATAGAAGATCAAAAATGTTGTGCCAGGGTTATTACTATTTAAATTCAAAACAGTGAGACAAGTATTTGAAATTGAAATTGGTCTGATAATGCTCAGCTCTTGTATTTCAGCAATGAATCATGATCATAGGTTACAAATTATTTTAACCATTAGGGCATGGAGAAAAGGTACCATTCAAAGCTAAACACCACAATTAGGGATGCATGACTAAAGTTTCCAAGTAATGTATTAGTAGTATTGTATGAGACAGTCACATGAAAAAGATCATGCGGTTGTGAAAAGGATTACGATCATGCTTTAGTCATGAATTTCCTGATAGAGATATTTTAGTCTGGATCGTGCTTGTTTAAATGAGAGTAATTCAACTTTGCTTGTTCTGGTTATATTACCAGTATGTAGCAAAGGGGGAGAAGAGCTGTCATACCTACAGAAAACAGTATACTCTGAGTAACTGAGTTTTACCTAACCTTGCAATGCTGTTTTCAGTACTGAGAAACTGAAGTAAAAAAGCTTCTTGAAGGGTTGGCTGGAGCATTACAGTGAACAGCATGTACTTACCTGTTGCTGCCATCTCCTGTGCAAGCACATAGAAGTTTGCTTTTCTCCCAGGGCTTTCATGGGTCTTGCATGTGCCTTAACTGCTTATTCCAGATCCTGAACCTAGTCTTCACATGAAGTAACATTCAACATTGTAAATTCTCAGTTGATGAAAATCAGCATATTCCTAAAGAAATGTGGAGCTCTCTTGATCTGTCAACAGTCATGCTCCTGATTGCTTCCAGAATGTTGCTGCATCCTGGCATGCTGTAAGTCAGGGTCCAGGTTCTCAGCCTGAGTAAGAAAAAGCATACGTCCTTTATTCAAAGGTGTTTCCAGGCAATCATACAATCTGAGGGCTGACTCGGTCCAGTGACTCTTGGATAAAGATTTGCAACCTGTTTCATTCTACTCCACCAGTATCAGCATTTACCTGTTTCCTCAGAGGAAATTGGAAAAAGCTGCTGGAAGATTTTTGAGATACTTTTAATGGTTTTTTTACTAATCCCAGTGATGTATTTATAAGAACATTAGGGATGCCTTCAACAGAGCCTGGGAGTGAAAAAGACTTTATGAAAGTAATATCCCAGTAAATGTGGGGGATGAACTCATCATGATAAACTGCTTGAGAAAGTTTGTCACAGCCCTTAAATCAGTAACTGGAATGTAGGGAATTGAGCTGGAGACAAACTATAGTCATTCCAGATTGATGATTGAGCAGTTGTTTATAAAAATAAACCAGTAATGTACAGTGAAAAGTGAATTTTCATATTTTGTATTTGTAGAAGGTTACAGGAGAAAGATTCCTCCTCCCAACACAGTCTTCTGTGTTGATTCATTTATTTGCTGTACAAATTCATTAGAACGTATCCCCTTCCTGGGTATTTTGGTTCCTGTTCTCTTCCTACCTGTTGCAAGTATGCAAGTATAGGAGCTTCCAGCAGGTTTTGTGTGTCTGTATCTGTGTGTGTAATAATGTAGTTGCCAATAATTATGCACAAATCAACAAGCTGGTATTTTAGGAAATTAAGATGGACTTTAAATGTTTGTGGTTTGCTGCAAATCACTTTCATGACCGATTTCATTAAGCACATTTTAGTTAGTGGGGGCTTGGGAAGGACAACTGAATTTACCATGTCTTGTCTGAAAGTCAGTGTCATTTTAGGATGTGTTCACCAGGTCACTTGTGTCTTGGTAAATGGAGGGTCAGTGACAGCTCTAGTCAAGATGCACATAAGGAACTAGAACTGCTGTCAGTGTTAAAAGACTAAAGCATGCTTGCCCTGTTTCCTGTTTTCTTACATCCTTGCATTTGCTGCAGTGTCTTGTTAGCATCAGAGTAGACAGAAGACAGGGTGGATGGACCTTCTGTCCATGTCCTTTCTCTCAGCTCTGATTTCCCTATCAGCCATATTCTAATTTAAAAGCCCTACTTCTGTATTTGTTTCCTTTGTCTGTTTTAGTCAAACCCTGTTAAACTGTTCTTAATCATGCTGTGGCTGTTGAGATTGCTTTGGAAGCTCCGTGCTACTTTCTTTTTCTTGTCTGCTCCTTTGCTGATAGGAGGGCTGGATTATCTACTATAGTTATCTAGCAGAACTGTTGTGAATGTTACACATTTTATTTGGCTTGGTACCAAGCAGAACAGATTAAGTGTTTCTGAAAAACCCTGGCAGTGTTTATATGATTATGTTTTTAAAAAGAAAACATGCATTTTAAAGGTTATTCTCTACCCAAAATAAGTCTCTAGAAAACAGAAGTCATAAAGTACAGTTCTTGGCTTATATTTAGTTTTCTAGTTTGATAAGATTTTTACATACACTAGGACTTCTAAGTTTTGTTTATAATAATTATTTCAATGTTATATATGTATATTTGCTAGCAGATGTAAACAAGACAGCTGTCATATTTTATAAAATAATTGTTTTCAGCTTTAAACACAAGATACACTATTTCAGTGTCTTCTTCATAATCTGATGTTGAATATTAAGTTTCTTACGTGTAATACTGAATTGAAAACCACATTTTCTAGGTGATATAGTTTCTAAAAATCAGTATTAATTACTTTAAGCTAGACAGTGTCAGCATTAACAGTATTTTTTGAGTTGCATAAGGAGATGTTTTCCATATAACCTTACTTTTAAATGAATGTCCACGTAGATCTTTCAAGTCAGTAAACCCATGTAAGTAAAAAGTGCTAAAAATATGAACATTTAAGGAATACACTGAAGTTGGTTAATGACAACTTGTTTTTGAATTGGTAATGGCTGATTTCAAAATAGGGAATTGTGCAGTGTGTGTGTTTAGTGGAGGTACTTTAGCAGCACAAAAGAGAACAAATGATGCATGGGATTTCAACTGTCTTATCTGCCTGTCATCTTCATGAACAAGAAAATACAGTATTGCTATTTTAAAACAATTTCTATTCTTTTATAACTTGGGTTTTGAAAAGATTTTCAATATTATAGGTTATCATAAGCATAGATGCCTCTGAAAATATACACAAAAGTGTTATGACTGACTGTAAATGCTATAAATCTTGTAATCGCCTCCTGCAAGTATTGTATGTAAAACGGCATCTCTAAAATACAGTCTATCTTACTGTTGGATAAGAAATGTACACTAATACAATTTCTGCAGTAAAAGTACTGCAATGGTTATTCTTTTAATGTCAGTATATAAAAAGTTTCAGGAGCCATTCAGTTGGCATAAATAAGTACCAGACTGATAGGTAGTACAAGTGTTGAGATTGCTTTTACACCTAAGTGCTTCCCCTTGTGTTTCTTGTAGGAAACAGAGATGAAGGTACACATGCACACAAAATTTTGCATCATTTGTTTGCTGACATTTATCTTTCATCAGTGCAATCATTGCCATGGAGATGGACATAACAGTGGTCCTAAAAAGGATCGTGGACACTACCATAATGACTATCAGATCTCAAATGAATCATACTTCCAGAGTGGAGGAACAGAATCTATGCCGAGTAAATTTTCAACACTGGAAGCTGAAAATGAACAAAAATACTACATTGAAAAGATTTTTGATCGTTATGGTGAAAATGGAAGATTATCTTTTTTTGGCCTGGAAAAACTGTTAATAAGCCTTGGTTTAGGAGAGGTAAAAGTAGTGATGATAAATCATGATGATATTGGCCATGATCATGTTTCTCACTTATATGCTTTAGAAGTACAGGAAGGAAAGCATTTTCACTCTCATAACCATCCTCACAGCCATTCAGATTCAGAAAACCAAACCGTGATTGGTATGTCTGCAAAGAGAAATCACAAATGTGACCCTGAGAGAGACACAGTAGTGCCATCAGTAAAAGATGATGGCAAACACATTCGTGACCAAAGTCGCCGTCACCACCATCACCACTCTCGTCCACATCGCCATGACCATAATGGCACCCATCACTCTCGTAATGACTCAGTCAGTCATCGTGAGCATGGGGAACAGAACCATGAACCTTCAACAGAGACAAACACAACTCAGGATCAGCCAGAAAGAAAACAACGGAAACAGAAGAAGAAGCAAAAGAAGATCAGTGAGACTTCGGGAGATGCTACCTGGGATTATGCCCCAGATCATGATCCCGGTGATCAGTATGAGCACAATCGTGTTCATAAACATGATCATGTCCATGATGCATCTCACTTGCATGTGCACCATCATGACCACAGTACCGATCATTCTAGTAGTCACGGACATCAAGATGCCAGCTTAGGTAATGACGATGGGCACCGAAATACCAGCAAGCGAGAGGCACCTCGCAAGCAGATCAGTGTAAGAAAACGTGCCCTTCTTTCAACGCATAGTCACAAGGATCGTGAAGAGGTGAGTGTGAAATGGGGAGCTGGTAAGTTGACTTTCGCTGTATGTAACATAATATGTTATGTAATAATTGAAGGTGCATACCCACAAATAACCGAGAAGCACATTTGTGACCGTGGTATAATGCAGGTTGCAGAATGATAATGCTAGAGGTCACTGCCACAGTTTTCAGTTTACTCTATGAGTTTTCATTTCTGGCTGCCCATCACCCATCTTTTCTCAGAGATCTATCTTCTTGCCTATTTACCTGCATGAAGTTGATCCTTAAAAGCTTCCTGAGGTACGCTGCTTACAGGTGAGGTTTTTTCCCTTCCCAGTATTGGTGAATACTGCCATGACACACACTGATTTTGGACTTCTTTCTGAATCTGAGATCATTAACATTTTTGAAAGCTGCACAGACACTCTTTCCTAAAATAAATATCTGCATCTTTTCATAATGCTTCTAATGTGTTTGTCTTAAGAGATTATGAAGCAATTGTAGATGTAGCTTCTGTAGCACTGTGCTCAGTGTAAGATCGTCTGTTTCTCCCTTCAGCATACATTATTTCAGCCAGTACCATAAATAGCCCCTTACTACAGAGGCAGGACATTCTGATATCACAGTTTTAAACTAGAAGTCAGAATAGGAAAGAATGGAGTGAGGGCTAAGTTTGAGGTTTTAAACTGAATTAAAAAGTGAAACTCTAAACACAGGAGGTTGGTAGATAAACAGAAGTGTTAGTAAACCTATTTTGGATTTATGTTCTTCCACTCCTTATCTGTTGCTGTTTCTTCATTACTTTCACTGTGTAATGGTAAAGAATATGGAAATTCATTTTCATTAATATTTATTAAAAATTATATTGGTGTTGGGAGACTTGAATTTGTAGTCCAGATATTTTTACTGTTTCTTCCCCCTCATAAACCACTTAGGTCAGCCTAAAACATGTTTTAGCACTGGTGGAATGTTTGGGCCCAAGTTTCTGCTGTCTGTTTTGTGTTCTCAAATAATAACGCTAAATTTTCCATAACTGTAGCTTTTCATAAAATAGTAGCTTTTATATTTAATTTGTTTGTACAATTTGCTTGCAGTGCTTAAATGCTACCCAGATGCTACGGTACTATGGTCTGGAAGCCAGCTCTCTAATATCTCCTGAATTGTTCGTGTACATATGTCCTGCATTGCTGTACCAGATTGAGAGAAGGCTTTGTATTGTACATTATGATGAGTTTGAAGATAGTATGAAAAGTAAAAATGCATCAATTGAGAATAAAGATAAAACAGGTGCATCAGGTAGGTGTGTAACATCTAAAGCTTTCTAAATCGTTTTGCAATTTAAATATAAAACTTCAAAGTTTGACATGTCATACAGTTTATCACTGCTTGTAAAGGAATGGTTGAAATTTAACATACTAGAAGAAATTTGAGGCAACGTCATCCTTTAAGTCAGGAGACATAGCATTCTGTTAGGTGGTGTAACAGGTTCTCCAAGGTAACCATGGATCAAGGAGGTATGTTTTTTTCACTGTCATTTTCACTATTTTATGTTTGCTTATTTTTATTTCTTTTTTTCTGGTTTTCTATCATTGAGGCCTATCATTTCTTACCATTGGGCCTAGGCATTTTGCCATAGTTCTGAGCTAAAAACATTTTTGCTACTCTTAAAGCAGTTACTTTAGGGGCAGAATTCATTGTTGTGATTTTACAACTGAATGTATTTTTAAAATACATACTCAGTACTGCTATCTTTTGTAAATTATAATGGAGCTGTTGATGTTTAGTTGCAGTGAAATATTAAAAATCTTAAAAATTTGCATATAGTGTCTGTATTTTGCAACTGAAAGTATTGTAATGGTGAATATTGATTAGTACATAGGTGCTTATTAGCATCATTAGAAATAAAGCTTGAAGTAACTGCATTCTCATAGATGTTGATAACTGTTGGAAAGTATGCATTGTTCTTTCTTAACAATTCTGGAGTCATTAAAATAGTTAACTTCTTATGCATAGATCTCCTATAGGGACACATCTTCTATCTTGTTAAACATTCAAAGATTGCTGTAAACCAGATATACTGTATGTTTCATATGGCAGCACACTGTTTTGTGGGGTAGTCTCATTGTAGTAAGAGTTGACCTCTGCCTTATCACCAAGAGCATTTCTAGAGTTGCCCTAAGCATTTTCTGCCAAAAACTGTCATGTTGCACATGCTTTGGACTGGTTTAATTAGAAAGTTTCTACAGTTGAGTGCTTCTTTTTAAAAGAACTCATTTTATTTTTCTGTAATGAGAAAGGGAATTGATGAATAACTCATCTTGAAGACCTCTAACATTTTAAGAGAATTTGCAAAATTAATGAAGCTTATCGTGAATATTTAACATGTTTTATGTCATCTGATACTTTGAGTGTAAATAACATCTTTGCCAGTTAGTTGTTAAAATTTGGGTTTTAACGTTGATTTGGCTGTGAACATAAACAGTAACCCCTAAAACAGGTCAGCTTGATTAGATAATGAAAAACCATTCTTCATAACAATCTTCTGTATAGTCTTGTATTAATTACAGCAACATATCAGTGATGTAATAATAATTTTTCCTTTTTAAGTAAGGCAGTGAATCACAAAATAACAAATCCTAACTGGAATGTGAGGACTGTGGGAGGTGTAGGACTCATTTCAGTCATAGAGTAACTGAACCTGCAGGTTGTAGGATTTTACTAAAACGAGAATGTGTGCTCACACGAGCTAATATAAACATTTTTAGATAGAAGTATTTGCCAAAGTTAGGAGGATGCAGTCATTTTTAAACATGAGCTTTTGGTAATTTTCTTTAGTTTTATTTAAAGCTTTCAAAAAACTTAACAGACCAGCGTTGGTTCTACTCACTGATACCTGCCTGTGAAGTTTCCCTTACCTCTGATAGTGCATTTTCTAAAGCAAAATAATTTAATTAACTGATGACCAGAAACTTATGAAGCTATGTTGGGTTTTCTTCCTGTAATTTACAGATAGTTTGTGTAACATCTTCTAATAAAGGAATTTCAAGGGCTTATACATACAACTGAGCTTTCACAGTGTACCTGCTGGAAAAAGTGACATTGTCATCACTGAGGGCGTCTCAGCAACTTAACCTAAGAGGAAAGACACATCCTACTTTGAATCAAACTAATAGAAGTGATACAAGTAAACAGTGAGGAGGTTAAAGGTGGAGATCACTGAGAGCTGATGAGTCAAAGTATTTCAGATCAGATGCAGCTTGTAATTCTGCCTGTGCAGATGCCAGTGTTCCCTGGAGGGGATCCAAGAGGTGCACAGATTCCGTATTCTAATTCTCATGCGCCTCGTCTTAATCATGATGCCATGTTTAGGTACTGTATCATTCATAAGAGTATGTAAGCCCTTCAGAGGTGTGTTTGCCAAAATTATGCTATGATATATGAAACTTAAGCCAGTTTTCATAATCTCCTTTCCATTTTTCTCCATGTAAGGCTGTTGATCATCTAACCTGGCACTTCACACCGTAATGTGTCCAGATTGGAGGTCCAGTGTCCTGCCAAATGGCTGTGTGACTTATATTTGGGCTGCTTGTGCATGCATGCATGATTCAGCATTGAATGACAAGTCCATGTATGCTGGTTTTTTCAGCAAAGCCCCTTAATCCAGAGTACGTGGCTGAAGTGCTCTGGGTATGAATCAAGGCTGCGTAGTGGCAGTATTTTGGTCCTCAGGGTCCACCTTAGACCTGCTTTTGTATGCCCGTTTTCCAGCCTGTTTTTTAGTTCCTCATCTGATGTCAGACTTTGCCTTTTCAGCAACTCTCTTTTTCCCTGTGTCTCAATATGCATGTATGTCAGTGCACACCGCATAGTGTCTAAAGTGTTTTCCAGTCAGTTTCTCCTGGTGGATGTGGTCTTGAACCCTTTGCATTTGAACTGAATTGTTTCCTTTTGTGCAGCATTGTGGAATGACAACTACAGACTTTGTAACAACGAGTATCCCAAAATAAATTTTAAAACAGCAGATTTTGTAAGCTTTGGTGTTGAACTAGACCAAGCCTGCAACAGTCATAATCTATTGGCAAAGTCTTTTCAAATCAATTCTGTAGTGGTTTTGGTACAGGTAGAATTCTTGAGATGTTTTACATTTTAGTATTAGCAGCTACAACATATTCATTCCTTCTCTCTTCTTCTCTCATCCATACCCATCCCCTAGCTCCCTCATTTTCCAGGATGTTTTCCCTAAATGAGTGGACCTTCACAGATGCAAGGGAAGTCAGATCATGCTCTGAAATGTGGAAACGCTAGTGGTTTTGAATCAGGAGTTGTGGACTTACATTAAAGTTAGCAAACTGTGTAGACATTTTTGATTAAAAATGAAGCTAGGAAAACCCTGGAAACATCTGAAGCCTTTAGGCTGAAACTTAAAATAAAGAAAATATTTTACTAGGGTAAGGTGCTGACTGCAAGAGCAATGTCTCTGATTATAGGATCTGTTTCTTTTGCATGTCATCTAGAAATTTGCACATCTTCCCTAATTAAGAGGATTATGCTGGGTGAACCACATCCCATTATCACTGTTTTTTCTAATGACAACAGTAGAGGTTCTCAGATAAAATAAATGCTGCTTTTCATTGATAGCAAGTTGCTTTCAGCTCTTCGAGCTCTTATTGAAGAATTTGATTCTAAAGTCAAAAGTTGAGTCTTACTTCTTATTAATAAAAATGTATGTTTCAAAGCACCAGATGAAATAAATAGTGCCAAACTAAACACGTGACTCCAAACAGAGGAGGAGATTTCAGATTAATTTTGCATTAGAACCACATTAAAAACAATGCTAAATATGCATTAGTTTTGTTACGTTAACTTGACAAACTGAACTCAGTCTGAGCTTAAGTAGTGGAGGTATTCTTGTTCAAATATGAAATCTTTTGCTGTTTGTGTTTTTTTAAGGGCTACAAAACTGAGCCTGGAACTAACAATCAGGAAGAATTGCTGGGGTTTTTTTAGCTAATTGTCTTCTGGTGTCTTTCAATATATTGTACTGCACTGTGAATAAGTCTGTATATTTTTTTTGCTGTGGGCTTCGGTACTGCTTTCATATTTTTCAGCACCTTTTGAATGAACAATCACACAGCTCAGGTTAAAGGAAAGTCACTTCCTTAAGAGATACTTGAAAGTCATTAATCCGTCTTGAAAATATTACAGGTGTTCTGATAACCTTTCTGTATTCATTTCTTCCCACAGCCTGGTTTTGTGGTATCATCTCTATCACCGTCATTAGCCTGCTTTCCTTGCTAGGGGTGATCTTGGTTCCCATCATTAACCAATGGTGCTTCAAATTTCTTCTAACTTTCTTGGTAGCTCTGGCAGTAGGAACAATGAGTGGAGATGCACTGCTCCATCTATTGCCACATGTAAGTATTGTTTCCTTACCTTTTATTCTTAATTGTAAATGAGTCTAGAATTTTCAAGGAATTGTTTGATAGTGTCAATAAATAAATGTTCACTGATGCAGATGTAAAATGACTTGACTATGAGGGACATCCTGAAACCCCGTTAGACACCTTCTGTTAACAAAAAGAAAGAAAATGTGTTTTTCTTTAAAAAAACAAAATTAAGAAAAAGTAGTTATGGAACTCAGTCTGAGCTGCTGTCACTATTTTAAACTGCTGTCACTATTTGGAACTGCTGTTACTGTTTTAAGCTGCTGTTAGTATTTTAAAACACCTCATGAGCCCAACAAGATTATTTTAAAGTTAGTAGTATTGCTGTCTCTTGTCTACTGACAGTTGATCGTGTATCAGTACCACCTAAAAGTATTTCCTGGGGCTTCACCTTCATGGTTGCTAGCTTTTGGGGGGAAAGTAACCTCTAACTTACTGAATCAAGAAATTGCCCAGGTACCAGGGAAAGTAAGCAATTTTTAATTCATGATGGTATACTGTAATTCTTAAAAAGGATAACTTTTGTTACCTTAATTCTTTTAAAAGATTAGTGTTTACATGTTTTTTCTGTATAAATTCTAAAACACATTTTTAGGCTTTTTTTTTTTTTTTTTAAGATTATATATCAGATCAGAATGAAGTCTCTTATAGCCTGTAATGGTTAAAAAAAAATCGTAAGGTTTGGCTACTAGTGGAAGCATAGGAATGTTCCTTGTGATATTTCTCAGAGTTAGTCTTGTTATCATCAGCATTGTGAAAAAAGCTGAAGCAAAATTACATCCCACTGCCCCAAAAAATTTCCGAGATGAATTTTTTTTTAATTGATTAGGGTAATGAATAGTCTAATGAAAAATTTACATGGCAAAGTGTGTTAGGGTGAGGAAAAAAGAAAAGGGTGGGGTTTTATGCTACTTTTCTGGCAGAGTAAAATATTTTTTTAGTCTGAACTCAGAGCCATTTCAGTCTCCTGATTGCACCAGGTCATGCTGTGTTATTATTTTCTCTCCTAATAGTCACATGGAGGCCACAGCCACAGTCACCACCATGGCCAGGGTCATGTTCATGAACATAAGCGTTCCCATCGACATGCCCACGGACATGGAGTGCGGACCGAAGGCTTCCTAGAAGAAAATGATCCAGTGCTGAAAGGTCTTGTGGCACTTGGAGGCATTTATGTTTTGTTCATCATTGAACATTGTATAAGAATGTACAAACATTACAATAAACAAAAGGTAGGTTCTAAAATTGCATGCTGTTTAAAAACACAGTACTGAAGTTATCTTCTGAGAATAGAGGAATTGTCTGTATGATGATTTGTTCTGTGAACAGGTGCTGCTAATCTTTATTCTGTCCCATGTCAGGTGAGAAAGCCCTATTCTGAAGAAGTCGCTTTTCTTAACACAGTATTTTGGGAAGGCAGTGTAGAAATCTGGTGGGCAAAGTTGCAGCTTTCTGACTAGATATACTGGAGGTAGATCTAAGTAAAAGAGATTACAGCTCTCCCTCTAAAGTGCTGGGATTTTTGTTTTCCCCCAAAATATGAAGAGCAGTGTGTAAGAAAGAACATAGCAATTGCTGGACAATTTACAAGAAATGTAGCAGTATGTTATTAGCTACCAATGCTGGTGTAACAGAGGTATTCAGTTTTTCTAGATCAGACCTCCTGCTTTCTATAAATTGCCAGTCAAATTTTAACTTGTTTTTTCTAAAAACTGTTGGATTTTTCGTGCTAGAAGCATTCTGTGTTCATGATGGTGGTATAAAAGGAGAGCAGGTACCTTGGGGAGTGTGAGTGTGCATGGAAATTCAATTTTAACTTTTGCCCTCATAACTCGACTTGTTTTGGTGAAACTGAAACTATAACTGCTTCTCCCAAAATGACTGTGAAAAATTTTCAAGTTCTCTGTTTTCACATCAGGCTTGCTGTCGTAGCTGGACAGGCAGCAAGAGATTTTCTGTTTTGGAGGAGGCATTTCTTAGATCTTCTGATAAAGGGTTAAAATCTGTCCCATTGGACATATCTTCTTTGAAATTAATTAAATAATTAAATCTCCTAGGCTGCTTAGGCAAATTTTAAGCTCTGTTGTATGAGTTGCAGATAGAGAAAAGCTTGCTACTTTCTTAAAGAAAAACATAAGCAAGTTCTAGAAGTATGAAAAAATTGAAGTTGAACAAATTAGAGGAGCTGTTCTTGCTGCATGCTTGCTTTCTTGAGCAAAATCAGCAAATATAATAGATGCATACGTGTGTTTCTAGGCTGTGAGAGCAATCCTTGTCAGAAGTGAAGTATCAGCTGTGTGTTTGTGAGATTCTGTGGTAGGTAGCTAAGAATTTCCACTGGGATAGCTACTGTTGCTGAGCCTTGCCTATTAAGCCTATGCTTAATTTAGTATTCTGAAGTAACGTATTCTGTTAAACATGTTAAGAGAGAGTAACTTGGTTTCTTCAGAAGAGATTTTTAGACAAGATTTCAGTTCTTTTTATCTCCGTCGATGTCGTTTTACAAACCAGATGTTACCTGTTTTCTGTTGCAGAGTAAGCAGAAATGGTGCACAAAAAATCAGACTGAAGAATCACCAATTGGAAGGAAACTTTCTGATCACAAATTAAATAATAGACCGGATGCTGACTGGCTTCAGCTGAAACCCCTTGCAGGTTGGCATTTATTTTCAGAATTTTCTCTGGTTATGAGATTCAAAGTAGCAGCATGTTACTTTGGTATGGTATTTAGCATGTAACCTCTTGTACAGTTTTGCTGCTATTATGCAAATCATTGTTAATAAGACTTAATAGGCTTTCCCTATTAATTTTTTTTTTTATTTTGTTTTCCTTAGATCTGAGAGCACTCTGAACATTTCCTAATATGCCATAAAGATGGTTCTCAGACTTCTGAAGCAGTCAGGTTTTGGATGGCTGTGGCTCTTTGGGAGTTTTTTTATTTATTTGTTTTCAGGGTGTTTTTTTGGTTCAGCTGTGCCTGAATAGCTCAGCCCTGGCAAAAATTAGATCAAAAATGAACACTCACACAACCTGAATGCAGATATCTGTTTCACTTTGAAGATTCCAGCAGCTGAACCAATTATCGTTTGGCTGAGGAGGCTAAACAAAATCTGTTTCTTGTCATAAATACATCTGAGTATCCTGAATATTCCTCAAGTATCCAAAACAACTTTTGCATACTGTTCCTTCATGACAGTCTGTGAATGCTCAGGCAATGTGTACCCAGAAGAAATTCTATATCCCCCTAGGGTTGAGGGAAGGGGAAGGGCTTTGCTTCATAACCTTCCCATTCTGTTGCCTGCATGGCTGCTGCATTAATTTGTTGATGAAGAGTCCGTAGGCTGTATTTATAAAAAGTTCAGTTTTGTTAATCTGATTGGTTTGTAGAAGGGAGAATTAAGACTGCAGCCTTCTTCACTCAATGGGGTATGGGACATTGACATAGAACATAGAAAGACTTTGAGCTGTATGGATGGTGGTAAATATATTTGAAATGTCCTCATTTCCTTTTAATGGGCAATGAGAGGAATTTTGCTTCTGATAACGTGGAGCATGTACTGGTTTTGTAACACACTTACTCTGGAAGTGTGCTCTGCTGCTCAGTAAATCATTTGTACTGCAGGCACTTGGAAACCCATGCTGAATTTGAATTTTGAGCTGCAATGCCACTACCACTAACCCGAATGGCCGTTCCATTTCTTTTTAATCCACCTCCACATGATGATTAAGACCCTGTTTATCTAGAACTCCTTGCTGCTTAGGTACTCTGTGCCAGTTTTTTTTAATTCCACTTACGATTTGCTTATTTTTGACTCTGAAATAATAGTTTTTAATAATTGTGAGCTGATTGTCCAGAACTGCCTTTTTTTTCTTTTTTTTCCCCCACAGCTGCCTTTCTTTCCTGGAGTGCAGATTGCCCGCTTTGTTTATTTATTAATATTTTGGAAATATTAGTAGACTTAAAATTCATTTTGTAAGCCTTCTGCATTGTTTTCACTTTGTATTACTTAGTAAAAATGGCTTTGATTGCTAGCAGGGTAATGAGCTACTCTGAAGAAGCTCACTATGTGAGCACACAAGTGTGACACAAGGACTCGTGGAATACAGCAGATCTGTAACTAGTTTCTGTGTCGGTGGCAGGTCATGGTATACTGCAGTGAAGGCTGAGCTGTGATCTGTAGGGGCATGTGTAGGCAGTAGCCAGTTAAGGTTTCCTGAGCCATTCAGGTTCCATTTACAGCAGATAAGACATTATTATCATCCTGGCAACTCTCCTTTGCTGATGTTGAACCATAAACTTTGTCAGTAGCAAAATTGCAGATACAAGCTGGGCTAAAACTGGCTTTGAGTGCTATGGAGACTTTTATATGCTGTACATGCAAATTAGTGTAAAAATGTATCAATGAGAGATTTATTTTTTTGGCTGAATATTGACAACGAAGTTACTAGACTGGGATGTGTTAAAATACTTTTTTTGTTTTCACAGAGCAGTTAATTCTTAGTTCAGTGATGCAGCAGTTGCTGGTGGCGTGTTAAATACGAATTAACACAGTGTCTTTCCCAACTGGCTTCAATGTAGGAGCAGACGACTCGGTTTTATCTGAAGATCGACTGAATGAAACTGAACTAACTGATCTGGATGGCCAGCTGGAATCCCCTCCCAAAAACTTCTTGTCTGTAGAAGAGGACAACAACATGCGCCATTCTCACAACGACGTCTCGCATGCTGCTCAAGAGCATGATCTTCATGACTCAGAGTATGACAGCCATGGAGAAGATAAAATGATAGCTAGAAAACACAGTCACCACTGGCATCACAAACATTCCCATCATTCCCATGGCCACTGTCATTCTGGAAAAGACCTGAAAGATACTGGGATAGCTAATATTGCTTGGATGGTAATTATGGGAGATGGCATTCACAACTTTAGTGATGGCTTAGCAATCGGTAAGCAAAAGCACTGAGTATTTCTCAACAGTTTCTCCTTACGTTTAGTAACTCTGGTAATATTTTACTTATCAGTGATCACAGGTAAGGCTTCCAGTTAGCACCTGTGGTTACTGGCATTGTTTAATCCCCTTCAGGGCAGAAATTAAAAGGCTGTCAATTGTAATAGTTACTACTTTGTTAACATTTTGCGCTATTTCCACCGAAATTACTGTATTGGTATAGTGACAGTAGCAATCTCTGCCAAGTAAAGATAGGTGCAGACAAACCTCTTTGTGATTTATGGAGCACAGTAATGCACATTTGTTGTTTGGATCTTAGTATTTGCCTTTGAATTACATGTAAATTCAGTCTTATTTGCAATTATATTTATTTATAATAATAATAATACTGTTTTTATTATTGTTAATACATAGAGTTATACAGTACTTGTAAATAAAAATACACTATGAGACAAGTTACAGAAATAATTTTTTTGAAGTACTACTTAGGATAATTTAATTTAGTTTAAGCAAAGTTTGGTTTTGGCTTATGGTCAGTATAGATTTATTTCTAGCTGTGTGCAGAAGAAATTGAAGTACCAAATAGATTTTATTAGCTTTATGAAATCAACTTTGGTTCACATAATACTCTAAATGTGATTTGAACTGTAAAATGCATTAATTTGAATATATGTCATACAAGTCAAAATGACAGTGAGAGTACTGAAGTGCCTACTTTTAATTTTTTACTTAAGTAGCTGCTAAGAATACACAGGGTTCTGAATTAATAGCAGGAGGAACACACACATTTTGAAGGATGGGGGGATAAGCTGCTTATTAGGATCTGTAGTTAGCAGTGGAATCTACTGCCATTTCTCCACGTCCTCAAAACAATTTCTAAAGAAACTAAATTCCTTAAAAAACAACTTTTTGCTTCATTTTCATATTAAACAGGTAAGACATTTAGACAATGGTTTCTAAGGCAAAAAGGATTGCTATGACTACTGTTGAGAACTTCCCTGTATTGAAACTCCATTTCTAAATATTCCTGTGACAGCTGGTTCCTTGGTAAAATGTAGATTTTAGAAAAGCATGTTCATATTTTTAGTGTATCAAGTTATAAGTAATCCAGAGGAAAGTTAAATTTCCCCTCTGTCTTCAGACTGTGTCTTCTCTTTCTACTTTATGTTGCCTGTTTTGACTGCTTACTGCAGGCTCTTTTTGTGCTTTTCTCTGCTACAGTACAGACATTTAGTACCAGTTTTCTCATCTCAGAATTATTTAAGGTATGAACTTAAAGTTAATTGAATTAAATTAGCTTATGCAAAAGTTACTGAAAGACATTTATGGCAATGTTTTTATCCTTATTATTTTCCAGGTCTGGCTTATTAATATTGCTGATATGTGCTCTACATATAAGCAGAAAGGAACTAGAGAGGTTATGGGTTAAATATTAGTTTGGATGTCCAAGCTGGAAAGGAGAGGTTCAGACTCTTGCTCATGTGCATTCCTAACTGTCCTCATGTACTTGAGAGTTCCTAAAAAGTAAAAGTGGTGCTATTTATTAGCTTGTTGCCTTTATGTGTCTGTTTTGGTCCGTTGTGATCTCCTCTCCCAGGATTTGTCTTTCAGATACACTGAGTAATAAAGCATGCAGTGGTAATGCACATCCAAGATACTTCCAGTACTTCCCATTTATATATGTACAGGGCCTAGACATACTGAAAAATACTAGAGTATGAATTCTAACAGAAGGTTGTCATCTCTGGAAAGTCTGTTGATTTTCTGACTTGAAAATAGTGAAATATAATTTGAATTTTTTTTTTCTTTTTTTTCTAGGAGCAGCTTTTAGTGCTGGACTGACAGGAGGAATTAGTACATCTATAGCAGTATTTTGTCATGAGCTTCCCCATGAATTAGGTAACTAAGTCTAGAAACTCTGCATTCAGTCTCTTCATCTGTACAAAATATTTGTCTAAAAGCTGTTGTGATACTCACTGTGATAAGCATAATGCAATGCAGACACCGCAGGGGTGACCAGAACTTCCGAGTGGAAGGGAGCAACGTTGCTTCAGAGTACATAATGATGCAGGATTATATTGGCAGGTAGCTACTTACAGCAGTTCTGTGAAGCTTTTTGGACACATTTTAAAAAATGTAGTTAGAAGCATACATTTGACATTTTGGTGTTGTACCTGGGGGGCATCAGACAAACCATCACCAGCCGGTCAAGGGAGGGGATTGTCCCGCTCTGCTCTGCACTGGGGCGGTCTCACCTTGAATATTGTGGCAGTTTTGGGAACTGCAATACAAGAAAGATATTAAGCTGTTAGACAGTGTCCAGAGGAGGGCAACGAAGATGGTGAAGAGCCTTGAGGGGAAGCTGTATGAGGAGTGGCTGAGGGCACTTGGTCTGTTCAGCCTGGAGAAGAGGAGACTGACAGGAGACATCATTACGGTCTGCAACTTCCTCATAAGGGGAAGAGGAGGGACAGGCACTGATCCCTTTTCTGTGGTGACCAGTGACAGAACCTGAGGGAATGGCCAGAAGTTGTGTCAGGGGAGGTTTAGGTTGGATATTAGAAAAGGTTCTTCCCCCAGAGGGTGGCTGGGCACTGGAACAGGCTCCCCAGGGAAGGGGTCACAGCACCAAGCCTGATGGAGTTCAAGAAGCATTTGGATGATGCTCTCAGACACATGATGTGAGTCTTGGGGATGGTCCTGTGCAAGGCCAGAGCTTGCACTTGATGACCATTGTGGGTCCTTCCAACTTGGCTTATTCTGCGATTCTGTGTATTGTCTGTGGGAGGACCAGATCTAGACTCCTCCATTCACCCTTCAGGATTAACCACTGTTACCTTTCTGACAATCGGTATGATGAATAGGCACCTTTAAATCATATTTTAATCGATGGATTGCTGCACATAAATACAGTTCTTAGGAGAGTTGTCATTTTCTGTTGCTCAGTCTGACTTTGAGCCTCTGTAGCAGCGTTTTTGCTTTGGCAGTTCCTTGGATTGGTGACATAGTAAGTGTAAGCTAATTTACTTACTTACTTTCCTGAGAAGCACTGATGCCAAACCCCTGTGTTCTGTCCCTGTTGCAGGTGACTTTGCTGTGCTTCTCAAAGCAGGAATGACAGTAAAGCAGGCCATTGTGTACAACCTGCTGTCGGCCATGATGGCGTACATCGGGATGCTGATCGGCACGGCCGTGGGGCAGTACGCCAACAACATCACCCTCTGGATCTTCGCCATCACCGCTGGCATGTTCCTCTATGTGGCCTTGGTGGACATGGTAAGGTTGGGATGGTGCTGTGGCATTTTTGCATTCCATAATAAAAACCGGGACTGCATAAAACCCAGGACTGCTGTGGCTGAGCCACTATGGGCCGGAGTTCAGTCCAGTATTCAGGGTTGTTCTTCACTAAAATTTAATCTTCATATATTCTGGGAAGTTCAGTACGAACCTGTGGCATGAGCAGCTGGTAATATATAGTTGTTGGGGTGATTAGCTTTTAAAGAAATTATCTTGTGGGAAAATGCTACTGCTTCAGGAACTTACAGGTACGTTACCTTTAGTGTGTGTACACCAAAGATCCAGATCCTTCAGGCAGTAATACTGTTGTGCACATTATCAATCCATATTCAGACCTGATTTCTCTCCTAAGCAGCTTCAAAGCTTCATTTAAATAAGCCAATTTCCTCACTTTTTCTTGTCTTTCCTAAGCCCAATGATGATGAAATCATCTTCCCCTTTTGGGGTATTTTCTAATGCTCTTCAATTCATTATTGAAACTTTGATTTGTAAATATACTCTAGTTACTAGAGTAACTCAGTTACTCTATTAATAAGTAAATAAGTTCTTTTCATGGTTTGCTAAATTGTTAAATAAAATTTCTGCATAGAGGGATCCCTCTTGCAGTTTGCAACTACAGTAGCATATAATTACTGGAATATCACTTGCATATAAGTCTTGTGGCTGATATGCATTTCCTGTGCTTCCTTTGAGTGAAGATATCATGTATAAAGGAAGGCAGTATTTTCATTCCTTTATTCCTTTTTCTTCTCCTCAGTCATCATAGCAGCAACCAAATAGTTAAAGCCCAATGGTCTGACTAAAAAAGAGCAACAAAGCTTCTGCAAGACACACTTGAAACTGCTCCAGATTCTTGTCTTGGTGTTTCCATTATCTGCTTCTTCTCAAAGACCTTATTACCCGACACACAAAAAGAATAGATTTTGATTCCTCCGATGCTGTCAAAGTAAATATCCAGCAGTTTTAAAGCCCCTTCTAAGGTGAAGCCTTTTTTTTTTTAACCAGAGCCTGTTCCACCAGATTTCAAAAAAACATCTGTGACTTCTCTGAACAATTTCTTTTTCATGCCTGCCAAGCTGCTCTCAGAAGTTCTGCTCATACCTCCCATAGCTACTGCAGCACTGCAGGGACAGCAGAGCTGAAGCAGCACTGTGTCCAGCAGTTGGGCAGTGCCTCTTCAGCAGGTAAATGTGAATATGCAAGAGGTTCCTACAGTGCTAATGTATGTGTGGGCTACATCTCAATGATAGATGGAGGGTTTTATTGCCAGTAAGAAGCTCTTGTAGCGCACAGCCTCCTTCCTCCCTCCCTCTCTTTCTAGGACCCTTTCTACTGTAAAAATAAATAAGTATTTGAAGACAGCAGCGATGGGGAGTGTGTCCATAGTACTGGTTACTGTGAAATAATATTTTTCATCTTATCGTAAATGGGAGGGGTCTTCTACTTGCTATTCAGTGCCATAGTTTGGGGAATACGAGTGCTGCCACTATCTGTAGCTAAGACTTCCACTTCTACTCATCCTATTCTCCCTTTTCATGTCCGTGACTGGAAATGGAGACAGAGCACTATGCCCTTCCTAGGTTTTGAAACAGTTACCAGAGTATTCTTTCATTATTCTTAAGAGCATCCTTAGATTCAGAACAGCAATATTCTGTCTCTGTAGAAGTTACAACTTCTACAAAAACAGGTCTTCCATTCAAAAAACATGGAGGTGAGAATTGGCAGCAGCAATTCCAGCACAATTCTCTGATTAGATTTTGTGTTACTTGGTGAAAACTGGTTTATTAAAACTCTGGTTTATTAAAAATAAAATAATTCTGTGCCAAATCTTGCCTGCCAGCATGACAACTGTATAGCAATCTTTAGTAGTGTAATGTCAGTGATTACTGCATTTATTTTGATGACTTAACAGTGCTTTGTAATTTGGTATAGTGCTTGCTGTTAAGCTGCCTGGTCTATTGTATATTTATTGTCATGTAATTGTCAATTGATATGTATATGTAATGTGTCATTTTTCACACCAGTTCGGGGGGTTTTGTATATATTTAAATACTCAGTGAGTCAAATTAATTGTCAGGTTATGTATCTTTTAGAAATGCAGTAATACAAGACCAGAAGGGTATAACATATTTGGTTTTTTAGCAGCTTTGATATCATTGTCTCTGCAGAATTCAGGTATTCAGAATAACAAAAAGTACTCTAGCCTATCTAATGAAGAGCAATAAATAGACTTGTGCTGTGTACTGCCTGAAGTTTCCATTGTCTTCTGTAGTATCTTTTTCCATACTAAATTTGTCTTGAAGGAATTCCTTTGTTTTTACCTCCTGATTTCTTGAATTAATTTCTTTGTAAACATGCTATTTCTCTTCTGTATGTGTTGTAAATCACTTTGTAAGATTTATTTTTATGTCTTCCAAGTCCACTATTATTTGTTGCTTTTGTCAGTACTCTTTGACTTTTCTTCATAGGTGAGGAACAACTTTCATAATTTCTTATAGCTTCACACAGAATTTCTCTTTAATTGCCTGGAGCTATTATTCCCATATTTTAAAGGGATGTGTATGTGAATATGTGTAAGCATCTAACATGACAAATGAATGGCTAAGTTAATCAGCAAAGTCATTATAAAGGGTATATTTATAGCAATGTAATCACTGTAGAAATAGGCAAAGTTTTTTATTATGTTTACTTGAGCATGACAATTTTAATTGAGTAGAAGTACTCGAGAGAGCAGAACTGCTGGGCTGGTCCTTAACTTGAGGAACTTAATGTTCAATTAGACGTGTGATCCCATAAAAGCTTAAGAAAAAAAAGTCCAAAGGAAAGATATTTTATGATATGATCAGGTTTTTATTGACTGTAGTGGTTAGGTAGAGTTTAAGCTATGCCTTGCTGTGTTGTTTTGTAACTGAACCCTGGAGTATTTATTCTTGACAATATCATCTTGTAAACTTGTCCATGTATAAATGGAATAGAGGTGAAAAAACTTCCTAAATTGTTTTTTTTTTACTTTTAGCTTCCAGAAATGCTTCATGGAGATGGAGATAATGAAGAACATGGCTACTGTCCCGTGGGGCAGTTCATTCTTCAGAATCTAGGCCTGCTTCTTGGATTTGCCATCATGCTGGTGATTGCCCTCTACGAAGACAAAATTGTGCTTGACATCCAGTTTTGACCTAATTCTGGTAATCACTGTGGTTACAATAACGTTGCTGTATGGCTTTGAGTCTGCACTGTTTCGCTGTATGCACATTGCTCGGAGGAAACGCGGTGGCTTGCACTACTTACACAAGTACAGGACATTCATTTCTGCCTAGATTAACTAATGCTTTTTTCTAATTCAGATCAGATGGGGTCACCCAATGCAACTTCTAAAGTCGAGTGATCAACACTTAGGAAACACAAAACATGAGAAATAAAGGCCAAGTTCAGTGTACTATATAGGGAGCACTGCTTGCTTAAGAAAGAAAAAGTCCAGTGAATGATCTTATTTGGGAAAATACCATTTCATTGGTACACTTGGACAGAACCCAGAAGATGTTACAGCTAAAACTCAAACCTCTGCAAGGAACCCGAGCAAGCTTTTAGTGCCACATAAGTCCTGAGTAGTGCATATATGTATCTATATATGTATAGATCTATGTAGATATATACAGATATGCATACATATGTATGTGTGTGTGCGTGTGTGTATATATATATTAATTCTGTGCTGATTTTTCTGCATAGTGGTGATTTGAAATATTAAATCTTACAGCAGGACGTGACTGGAAACCACTATGCCAGTTTAAACTTTTAAAAAGAAACCCAAAGCCTAAACACCGTTTAAATTCTTACAAGATGAGTTAAGCTCTCACCATCATCCTCCTGTGTAAGAAGGCAGGCTGTTGCCATGTACTTTGCAAAGTGTGACTTCTGTCGAGGGTCAGTTTGATGATGTTTTTCCCAACTAAGATTTATTTGATGTTTGTTCCTTGATATTAGTAGGAAAATGCAAAATGCGGTAGAATTAGTGTTATCTTGGGGAAATCCCTGACATTGGAGTTATTGAGCTATTTCTGGTTCTTTCTTACAGATGCTAAACATGTATTGTGTGCCACTTGCAGCATAAACTACTGAAGAATTGTGGCTGTGAATTTGTGCAAACTCTTTTAACAAAGAATCCATATGGGAATCTCTCCATTTTTTTTAAACAATTATTTTGAACTGTTTTCTGCTCTTCATGTTAAAACTATCCAAAGTTCAAGAGGCTAGTTACTGAACTTGGGCACAAAGGTTAAATTATGCTCTGTGTATGTTGTACTGGTTGGTTATTTGCAATACTGTAATAGCGGATCAAATGTGTTTCTACAATGCCTTGTTATCAGACATTGCAACACCAGCCATTTCCGGCAGTAGAGAGTATGTAAGAAGATTTCTACTTCCAGTATAAAGGAGTTCATTTCTAAGATATTTTTTTACAATTTTGGTATTTAAATTAGATTATTAAAAAGCAGATGTGGTAGAACAATGGTATGTGTCATTCGGAAGAATAGACTGAAACTTTGGGCCTTAACTTGCTGGGACCAGCTGTCCTGGATCAGATTGTGCTGATATGCGTATATTGCCAGACATGAGTTAGTTCTCCTTGTACCCATCTCCTTAAAAAAAAATTGTGAGTTTGTGAGGAGTGCAAGTTGATTCTGTAGTACCAGTCCTAAGCATGGTAGTAGCTTTTTTTAAAACATACAGTTCGTCTATTTTATGTATATGCCAGGTAAAAGCTGTATTTTGACTACGTGCCGTAAGTTTTGTTTCGGTCTGCTTGGTGCCAGTGTAGCTGCTAAGAACACTGATCCTAACGCCTTTAATGAGAGCCAGTTGGTATCTTCATTCCATTTCAAGTTATTGTGTTACCTGTGGCCCTTTACTTTTGAAGCTTCATTGGTCGGGTTAGCTTTTACTGAGAGCAGCTCATGTATTTTAAAGTAATCGGTCGTTTGCCAGTATTTCTTCCTAATTCAGTATCAGGAAACAGTATTAAGGGTCCGTTTCAAGAAGGGTGCAGTTTCTTCAGTGAAGAAGCCAAAAGCCCAGAGTTCAGGCAGGCAGCCATTTGATGTTCTGAACTCAGGTTTTATTTTTTGTTCTTTAAACATAGAATCATAGAATCAGCCATGTTGGAAAGGACCTCTGAGATTATCAAGTCCAACCCTTTTATGTTTTTTTTTTATTTTTTAAATCCAATCCAGGTTTTCCCCCATTCCGTGCTCTGGGAAAAATCCAGTCTGGGTTTTCC
>VZRE01005993.1:350090-352247 GCA_013396775.1 Cephalopterus ornatus | reverse complement strand
AAGGGAAGGGAAGGGAAGGGAAAGAAAGGAAAAGAAAGGTTCTTTTATTCTATTTCAGGTACTTTGAGGGGAAAAATTCAAATACAGGTGCACCAATTGAATGCTGCTATAGGTCTTGTGGATGTGAGTGAGATGCATTTGTCTGTAGAACATGAGAACTTCACCCATGCTAGTTGCTTGACACAAAGCATGTTGAGAGGAGTGTCCCTGAGAGAGATCAAGTCCACTTCACACTGAGAAAGCCTTTTTTTTCCTCCTAGCTCTGTTCTCTTAGCTCCTCCTCTTGTTATAATTCAGTGTATTTTTTCCTATTCCCTCCTGCAGAAGTGACACTGAATGCTGATGAGCTCTTATGAAATCATTGAAAGAAATTAGCATTACCAGATAATTTTAAGTGACACCAAATGTGTAACTTAAGGTATATTAGATTACTTCAAGAATTTTGGTAACTCCTACAACAAGAGTAGATAATTTTGTCCTGCTTAATTTGAATATCTGTGATAAAATGTGCAACATTTAAGTTCTTTAGGAGTTGTTTTTTGCATATAATTTCTACTTTTTACTTGAATTGCTGTCAGCAATATCTTTACTTAAACCAAAATTAGTAAAATGTTGCAATATACTTATTTTCCTTAAAAACAAATTCCCCACCCACTTTGTACCAATATATAAGTAGGAAAATACAATCTGAGTTCTAATTAAGAATTGCTAGGTAATTAAAAAGATGCAGGTATGAATTAGATACATACATGTTTAAACTAGAACTGGATTATTTTAATAATAAAATTACTCATTAATCATATATTAAACAAAAATATAATCTGTAGTACTAAACTACGGAGTTTTTCATCTCTTTGCAAAAATATTGAAATAAATCAATTAATCCTGCAACATTTCTAAATATAAGCAGCTTGTGTGATGGAAAGCAAGGCTTAATTCTAGTATTAATGAAATTTCATAAAATTCTGTTTCCTTCTTGGCCTATTAGTTTTCTTGCCAGTCTAATTATGACATTTAATCTATCTTATTATTATTAATCACTGGCCATTATAATTTTCCCTATAAATTTCTATGGCTGGTTCACATTTACAAAAAAAAATCTGAACTTGGCTACAATACACAACTACAACTGCACTTATCTTAGAAAATCTATTTTAAGAACCCAATTATGGGACAATTCACCAAGAGATTCTACTCATAAATTCAGCAGCCAAAGCCATCAACCCCTATATATCTTATACGGTCCATTGGATGATGGTTAAAAAATAAAGTGATGTCAGGGAGGGTATGACACATTGAACTGAGGACTTAAATCACTTTGGCTCTTCTGCACCTTTGTTGTCTGAGCTGAACTTGGATAAGCTGCCTGTTCAGGACTCACAGTCAATTATCATTGATAATTTTTTCAGCTATAAAATGACTGTAGCTCACATTCAAGCTATTGAAAAACTGAGCCAAAATGTTGTTATTGGCATCAATAATCATTTTGCCTTGGTAAAGACCTGTTTGAACAGTGTGTTGCTGTATTAAACATTTCAGAATTAAGTTTCAGCATATTAAATATCAAAACAATGTTCACAGATGAAAACTCAGAACACTTTCCTCAGAAATGACCTTATTTGAGAGTCAAAGTTATGGAATTTGTCAATGCATGTGTTCATGCTGTCATATTTTCACATCATTAGATACAGTCTGTAACAGTAACTAGGAAACAGACTTTTTTTACAAAATGCACAAGGCATAAGAAACACAGATAGACATAGATTTAAAGCTGTTACTTTATTAAACATGGAGGCATTAGACAGTGCAAGGTTGGGTAGTACAATCCTCCTTTCCCCCTCACCCCAAAATATCAAGCTCTGTATTGTGTCCAGCACAGGGTTAAATGGCATCATCTGATATAAACAGTAAATCAGACTTGACTCTATTCAGCGTAATCTTTAGGTCTCAGCCCACCTCTGAATCATCTTAGGTTTTTTTCTGTAAGCAGAGATGAGATGTTTCTTAGTCTGAAAAGACTTACAGTGCTTCTTTCTCTTTATGGGCTAAAAGTTCCCCTATCGAAATGTTGAGATTATTAATCATGTTTTTCTCTAAAAGCTGACCCTTTCAGATTTAGTCAGTGCTTGACACTGGTAATAAGTCACAACAGGAATG
>VZRE01005993.1:337590-345090 GCA_013396775.1 Cephalopterus ornatus | reverse complement strand
AGTGTGGAGGCTGCATCATTCCTTAATTAAGGTTCCAAATTTTCCCTTCAGCATCACATTAAACAGGTTGGAGATTCTCAGTCCAGCTGAATCCTTTGTTGATAGCAGTCACTTACCTCCCCAAAGTCTCCACTACAGTCACTTTCTCCTATTAAAAAAAAAAAAAAAAAGGAACAAGAAGAAAAAGGAAAAGGACTAAATACAATTCAGCTGGATATATAATCTGTGCAAGGGTGGCATAGTCTAAGCATGCATAGGCGCATTTTCTTCTTATCCTGAAAGAGGCTGCATCTCCAGGTCAGGACTGTTAGTGATAGGGAGGTAAAAGGGAAGTCCACTTAGCCAATGTCTTGCTCAGATTATAATAAAGTGTACACTAATGAAAAGACACACTTCATGGTATTCCTTTTCTAAGGTTATCATTTGAGAAAAAATAATTAATTTTCTTCTATATGAATAGTATACAAGATGCTTTTAATTTAGTGGGTAACATCACTACAGAAAAGTATTTTAGAGTAATTATTTACAGATGTCTTTTCACCACATCAATATTATTTTTTGATGGGTTTACCTAACTTTTAAATCTTCGTATTAACAAAATTATTCCTGCTTCTATTCTTTCTCATTAATTACTTGAGAAAGCACTATTATTAATTAACAAAAGTTAGAAGTGATACTAATACAGTCAGAACACTGTTAGAAACATTACTACAGGAATACCAAAAGGTAAAAATTCTTTAGCTCCCCTAAAAATATTCTACAGACTGTTCTAAAGTTTGCATGACTTTAATAGGCTTTTTATTTCTTATCTGATGCTACAATCCATATATATGAATCAGATATTCAGAATTTACTTTATATATAATTCACTTTATATATATGCATACATATATAAACATTTATATGTGCAGAGTATGCAGCCCATTTGACTATAAATGGACTAAAAATGTTTAAAAATACATATTATGGGTTTGTTTATGAAATATTAAGCAATGAAATAATCAAATCATGTTTCTAAGTAGTGCTAATACATCCACTGTTTCTATTAATATATTTAGGTTCACTTCTGCAAATGTGTGAATTTACTGACAGAACTAGTCAAATTTAAGTCAACTGATTTTGGCAATTTCAATTATGAATTTGCATAAATTTTCCAGAAATCAGGTCCTTACATTTGCAATAACAAACTTAATCTTTCACTTTACAACCAGATCTGATGCAAAAAGATTCATTTCAAGTCTTCAAGCCTCTCTCTGGGACCTATTTAAAAATCCTCCCATTTAAAACTCATCCTTACTTATTTTCTTTCACGTGCAAAGGTCATTTTCTAGTGCACTTAAAAAATACTCCTGAAAGAAGTCAGGAAAAAAAAATATTTAATGTTTTAAATAGTTAGGGTGTTTTAGTATTGTTTTGTCAATGAATATAATGATTTACTCTGACCTGGTACCAATGTGCACACTGATGAAAAACATCTCTTCCAAGTAGTTAAATTACAATTCCCCTAATGGAATGTAAAAGAGAAAAAAAAAATCTTTGTTAAATTTCCAGTCCTTTCTTAATATAAACATTAAAAATCACAAGATTTTGAAAGGACAAGTAGCTTAGATTAGCGAAAGATTTTTCATTTTTTTACATAATGGTTGTACTCAGAAGTAATTTGCTTTACTAGAATGCTGTAAAGTTCTCTCTCAGCTCTGATGTACTGTATAAAACATTTCTTAACTCATTAATGTCAAATATAAATTAGTTTTATATTGGAATTTTAACAAACCAGACTCTACAGGCAACATAAAAAGCTAGACCATTGTTAGAAATGGTGTAAAGCTGAATGCAAATTTAAACCAGGTATCATTTATCATAAAAGACATGCACACATAAAAAAAAGACACATTGCACTTTCTTGGATGTCTTGAAAATATTACTGAACAGCATGCAACACTATTAGTATCTGCAATTTTGTAAAGAAATGAACAAAAATCATAAACCCCAATAATTTTAATTAAGCCAATATAAGGTGATTACACCTATGTTATTAAAATATTTTTCTTAAATATAACAATTCAGGACTGTGACTAATATGCAGTGTTGGAGTGTCCTAAATATGATTTTTCCCCATGCATATCCTTTGAATATCTGAGCAAGCATGTTGTATTGTATTAATATCATAATTCAAAGGGAAATTTATTAAACCTTCCCCCTCCCAGTATTCCCATCATAGCTAAAAGTTGCAAATTCTATATGGCAGAGCCTAGACAGTAATATCAAATTTTAATAACAATTTCTCTTCTTCAGTCAGTGCTATACTGAAGAAAAGCATAAATTGCTGTGACTGACCATTAGTTGTTAGAGAAGCAATCTGACTTCTCCACACCCTTATTTCAGTGTATCTTCTCTGTCCCTCAGCTGTATTAATGATAGCATGAAAGGTCACATGATAAACGAGTGACAAAAATATCAAAACATATTAGCCTGTAGCTTTGTTATCAGTGTATGGCAGAGATGACAGAAAATTGTATTTTTCCCCTGAATAATTTTGTGTTACATTTTGCTGGCTAGGCAGAGTGAATTAGGGAGAAATTTCTGCCTCTGACTGTTTGTCTCTTTTTCTGACATACTTGAAGTAATAATATACATTAATAATAGGGAGTAGGCACAGGGAAGAGGTAAGAATTCAGGGGCAGACTGTCTGTTTCAATTCTACAAGGTGCTATCCTTGTTTCTTTTGCAATACCAATTTTGTTGAAAAATATGCACAGCATTGAATGTTATTAACGCTACTGATAATGATCTGCAGTATATTATGGATATAGCAACTGAAAGAAGCATGAAAAAGAGAAATAAAAAAAACCCGACTTTAAAGCAATGAGGTTATGTTTCCACCTAGTTGTACTGCTCACCAGTACAAATGCACATACTCACTAATTAAATAAAGGCAAGCACCAACAATGATCATTGTGATGGAGACCTAGTAATTATGAATTAGAGACAGATATTACTCCTGCTGGTTTAAAGGCTGGCAGCAGTTGCAGTCCCTGGGGAGATGAGGTTAGCAATCTTTGAAAGAGAAAATAGAAATTGGCGGGAGCTTAATATCTTATGGCCTATCAGTCTCCATGGTCAGGAGTTAAAGTCACGCCATATCCAAGTTCCCTTTGCTGCTGGCAAACAGCATCAGAGGCAACTCAGTCCTTAAGCTCCCAGCAGATCAAAAGCTATTGAATAGAACTGTTTTGAAAGACACAAAGAGAAGATCACAAACCCAACACGAAAAGTTACATAATTAAAACATTAATAAACTGATAGCATATACATATAGATGGAGTATTAGTGGTGTACTGCAACACGTGAAGTATGAATAAAAATGAGGGTTCATTGCTTTCAATGAGCAAGTGGCACCGAAAAGAAAGAGAAAGTGTTTGAATCTTTACCAAAATTTAAAACTGATTTTTAAAAACTTTCTCAAATGTTTGGTTAACTTTTTACTTTCATTATTATTCATGTACATGCAGTTCTATACTTCTAATTTTCATCTGAGAGAAGTGCAGCAATACTCCTGAATAAAAAGACTTCTTGCAGTATTTATGATCTGATTCACAGAAGACAATACCAGAAATCTCATGTGAGAACATTGTTCTCATGAGATTTCTAACCAATTTTACAGACCAACACAATCTGAATAGTTTGAATCTATTCCCAAACTCCAAACCTTTGAGATATGTATCTTATCACAAATGCCTTGTTATATAGTGCAGAAACTATGGAGTGAATAAAGGAGTATCTTATATCCTTCAGGAGCTGTGAGTGAGTAAGGAGATAGTAAATCTGGAACTGTGTCTGAATTGTCCAGTTTATTGGTCAGTCTCTTTTTTTTAACAGTTACATATATATGTGTGTATATTTTAAAAAATATATATGTGTATAACTCTGTAAATAAACTCTGCTATTATTTGCACAAAAGATAAACATCTATTAATCAAGGCACTGTACAAACAGATAAGAAGAACCAAACTTTGCCCCGAAGAACTTACAGCTTAAATAATTCTTATTTGTGTTTTCAGTGTTATACCTCACAATATATTCCAAAGAGTGACTAGGTATAACAGACCACCCCCTATGCCCTGTCCCCAAATACCTTTACATTCCTGCAATATCTCGTGCTTTTTCTTTTGCTTTTGACATATTTTATACTGTTTGTAAATATTTGTATTCAGCCCAATAACATTGTTCCAAGATCCAATCCAAGTTTTATACTTAGAGATAATCAAAAGTCAATGTTCTGCTTGGGATATCTCAATAAGTCCATATTCACCTTCTTTGTGTTCTTCTACTATCTTTCTCACATCCTTTCCCCACGGTATCACTGGTTTGATTTATTTAAATAATCAAAATATTTTATTTCTTTACTAGACTGATTTCACTCTTCTGCATCTCCTGAGTTTCTCTCTCCCCATACATAAATTTATATTCTTGATTTATATTAATTACTTCTGCTCAATACCATCCAAAACCGATATTGCTGGTAGCTTCTGTTTCAAAGTCTGTGAAGTTTCATAAAATCTATAAAGACTTATTGTGGTGGGTTGACCTTGGCTGGACACCAGATGCCCGCCTAGCTGGTCTATCACTCCCCTTCCCAGCTGGACAGGGGACAGAGTAAGATGGAAAACAACTCATGGGTACAGATAAGGCAGTTTATTAAAGCAGAAGCTAGGCGAAAGCTTGTGCACACAAAACCGAAGTAAAGCGAAAGCTAACAGAGTTTATTCTCTAATTCCCATGAGCAGCGATGGTCGACCACTCCCGAGAAGCAGGGCTTCAGCACGCGTAATGGTTCCTCAGCAGGCAGCCACTGGAGACAATGAATGTCTGCCTTCCTGCTCCTTTCCTTTCCTTTTATATCTGAGCTGATGTCCTGTGGTATGGAATATCCCTTTGGTCAGTTTGGGTCAGCTGGCCTGGTTGTGTTCTCTCTCAGAAGGAATATTACAGTGTTGGTGCTGTGCTCAGCAGTAGCCAAAACACTGGTGTGTTATCAACACCCTTCTAGATGCCAATGCAAAGCATTGCACTGTGGGGAAATGAACTCCAGTTCAGCCAGACCCAATACACTTATATATACAAGAAAGCTGAAACTTATTATAAGCACTTACACTTCTCTATTTGGTTTGTTGAATTCATAACTTTATTTAGAAGTTGTTTGGTAATGCTGAAGGGCCTTGGTTCAAAATACAAAACATAAAGTACAGTGTGAGTACCCTATACATACTACTACACTAATTTCCAGTCTTGGCTTCAAAGAAGACAAGTGTTCAAATCGACCTTTATCTAAAACTAGACACTTCTGCTAGAAAAGTACTAGACAATTTGAGACAAAATTAGAAGAAAAATCTCATCAGTATCATAAAGCACCTGATTCTGCCTTCTAGAGGTACACATTTTGCTGAAGAAATGCCATTGAACATTCGGGGGCTCTCCAGGCCATTTAAATACTGACCTGTGTCACCACTTTTTACTGAGAGAGTTGCTGATTCTCATTTACATCCTCCATTTAACCTACTTTGTGCCCTCCTTGAAGATTTTTTTTGTTTTTCAATACATGAAGTTAACCATCAAGTGCCCTAATATCATAAAATCATAGAATCATAGAATAGTTTGCATTGGAAGGGACCTTTAAAGGTCATCTAGTCCAACATCCAGTCGATATCTATGTATAACTGTATCATCTTTTATGAAGAATCCTGAATTTTTTCAGTACTGCCCTTCCCTAGAAATATTCCATGTTTGCTGTCCATTGTGCAGCTCCACTATCAACCTTTCCATCCCTTAGGGATGAATCCTGAGTTTACTCAGCATGGCCGTATAGCCATAATGACAGATAAGTCTTTCCTTAGTATGAATTGTCATAGCTGGCTTACATCAAATTTTAATCAGGATCCATACAGTTGTTTTACTCCAACTCTTTTGCAGATCAAGTTCCCCGCTGGATAATTCTCATGTCTTTTATCTATTTTGGCTCCACGGGGCCATGACAGAAGTCAAGCGATTTGATTGCTCGAGTGATTATTCATGTCAGGTCAATGTAGGCCTATTCAAGTGACCTTACAGAACTTCTTTCAGTCAAATATTCACTTTTATTTAAAAAAATGGTATATCTTCTGCCTTGTGGGTGTGCTTAGGGCACAGGGAAGAGGCATGAGCCTTGGTTTCAGGAATCTTTTGGTTTGCACAAACTGTTGCCAAAAAATTTTAAACTTTACATAATTCTGTCACTTGTTATCACCTGTGCTCCAGTTTCCTGACACTTACTTTTTGAAAGAAATTATATATGCTTTATGATTATAAACTGGCAAACAGTGAGTCTGTCATATTTTCTTTTTTCTCTTCATATTCCCAAGCTCAAAATGAAATCTGTTTAGAATATGGAAGCTCTGTCTTCATATTTTACGTCTGAATTTTTGTATGCTAGCAGAACATTTATTTAATAGAGATACTGACTTTACACCTTTCAGTTAACTCTAGACTACTTTAATCATTCTCCCATCTTTTTTTAGTCTGATTTGGTGGTGTGAAATCTTTCCAACATTTCATTTGAGAAACATATTTTTGTTGTTGGCATTTTATGCTACAGAATTCCTCATAGGGAGCAATAATTTAGATCAGTTAGCCTATGAAAAATTTTTAATTTTATTTTCACTATCTTGTTTATATTTTACTAGTATTTTCCTGAGCAAAAGATTAAGGTCCATCTCCATTTCTCTTGGATCCACATACTCCAGTTGTAGCCAAATCTTTCTTTAGATCAAGAGCATCACTCTTTCTTCCCATTCTCTTCATAAGATTTTTAACAATGACTATTCCCTGGTTTTGTCTTTCATTCAGCAAAGCCACACATGGTATAAGAATTACCCTTCATGAAATAAGATTTCCCTAGCAATACCTAAGTTCTTCAGTAATTACTCAATGTTTTGTTTTACTATTATTGGGGAGCAGACAATATCTCATGACTGCTAATAGTCCATCTTAACAAACGAGGTGTATTTTTACACTCTAATTTGAAACTAGCCTTTGAAATCTAGTTAGGGTATTTATCTGTGGAAAACCCATTCAAGTAAAAGTAGCTTTTAAGCTTTAAAAATAATTGTTTCCCTTCTCTGACTTAAATTGCTCATGTTAACATTATGCAAAAATGATAACTGAATCTAATGGGGCTCACAGGACTTCCAATATAGTATCAGGACCATCTCTATTAAAATGACATGGTAGCTGTCAGAATGCCTAACAGGCCACATTTTGCTCAATTCTTTTTGTGATATTTTACAAACCTCAATTAATTATCCTCTATCTCAGTAGACATAGGTTTTTGGTATTAGAACTCATGCCCCAACCAACTCAATAAGCAATTAAAGTTTTGGAGGCTACTGTCTGAAACCATCTCAGTGCAGGTTCACTTTATCAAATTCAAGATCTGGTATACTGATACATACTATGCAAAAAAAA
>VZRE01005993.1:92588-337567 GCA_013396775.1 Cephalopterus ornatus | reverse complement strand
AAAAAATCAGTGTAGTCCCATACCTTCCTGCGAAGGTGTTCAAAATCTGTGGTTCTGCCAGTTGTAACTGGGCTTCTCCCTGCTCATCTCTGGACATACTTGTTTTTGACACACTCTTAATCTTAAATGTGACATTCAAAACCACTGCCGGGACCTTTCCACTGTCAGGCAACAGGTGTTGCCCCAGGAAAATATCTACTTATTTCACCATAATGTGAGAGTATTCTCTAATCTATTTGCAGTGTCTCAGTCCATAATCATGCAAATATCTCAGAAGTGTTTTTGAAGTCTTAGACTATGGAGAGTTTGATACATGGTTCCTCTCCTTAACTTCAGTTCCTTTTCCCTGCTTCATATGAAGGACATGGGATGTGAGCAGCTTCATAAAGTGCTTAAAAGCAGCAGTTCAAGATAGGTCAAGCTGAGGTGGATTTTTTTCAGCACTTCCTCAAACTGTCCTATCATTTGTGAATCAAAGAACGTGCTGAAACAGGAATCTGAGATCCAGACTAAGTTCTGTTGCACTCCAGGATAACCTAATATAGGATGTATTTTGGCCCCAAGTAATACAGATCAAAATAATTGACATCTCATACGTCCATATCTGTTTGAGGGGTGACTTTGAACCAGCAGAATGTGACACATCAGGACATATTCACTGGGACCTAACCACACAGTAGAACTAGACTAGATCTAGCTTCCTCTCCTACTCTTGTCCACTTTTCTAGTCCCCTCCTCTGAACTTTCTGATAGTTCAGATGGCCATTGTCTTGCTTACCAGTCTCAAGGAACATGAGAACAAGGAAGAGAAAAGTATGTAAGGCAACAATGCACATCGATGTGAGGATCATAATGGTTTAATTTATACATGATTAACAATTTGGTACTGAGATATATCAACATGTCTTTGTTGCCTAGCATTCTCTCCTGGAATCCAAACTCATCATTAGGTGCTGTGAAGATGTCCTGGAATAGATTCCTAGATTGAGTTTTAAACAGTTTTTAGGGTTTTTTTGGTTTTGGTTTTGTTTTTTGTTTGTTTGTTTTTGATTGTTTTGTTTTGGTTTTTTTTTGTTTGTGTGGGTTTTTTAGTGTGTGCGTGCGTGTGTTTGTTTTTTTTTTTAATAAAGAGGTCTCACCTTTGACCCAGCAAAAGTTACAGAGGTTGCATCAAGGCACAGCATTTATAAAGTACACACATCACACATAAAACAACAGAAGTCTATAAAACATTTCAAGAACCAGTTTGCTAGATCTAAATGCAAACTATAAAAGCAGAATTGTTCATGATCTCACCACCTCCATAGTCAATATCCATTCATATACGCTAAAAGCAACTTGTTTCAGAAGGAAAAGATTCTTTTTCACTAATTGAAAAATAAAATCAGGAAAAATAAAAAATAAAAGCAGGAAGATAGGTGTCTTATCAGAGATCATAAAAGGTAAGCTTCACAACAGAAAATTATTTCAATACTATTGGTCTCAAGAACTTGAAGATAATATATTCTAGTGGACAACAATCATCTTGTCTCAGAGGCATCATGACCTAAAGAAGATGTAAGGAGCACTCTGAGGAGGAAGCTTTGTGCTGTCATGTAGCCGGTGTAGGTGTGGTGGGTTGACCTTGGCTGGACAGCGGGTGTCCACCAAGCCACTCTATCACTCCCCTTCCCAGCTGGACAGGGGAGAGAAAATGAGTCGGAAGTCATAGGTTGAGATAAGGCAGTTTACTAAACCAAAAGAGAAAGTTTGCATGTGCAAGAGCAAAGGAAAAAAAAAAAAAGAGGTTTATTCTCTACTTCCCATCATGACGTGATGTTTGGCCACTTCCAAGGAAGCAAGGTTTCAGCACAGGTAGCAGTTGCTCTGGAAGGCAAACCTTGTAAACAACTAATGTCCCCTCCTTCTCTTGGTTTTTATATCTGAGCTGATGTCATATGGTATGGAATATCCCTTTGGCTAATTTGGCTCAGCTGGCCTGGCTGTGTCCCCTCCCAGGATCTTGCCCACCCCCACACTCTTCATGGGTGGGGGTAATGTTAAGAGATGATGCTGATGCTGACGCTGATGCTGAGATTGACGCTGACGCTGATGCTGATGCTGATGCTGTACCAGCTCTGCTCAGCAGAAGCCAAAACAATGGTGTGTTATCAACATCTTTCTAGCTACCATTGCAGAGCACTGCACTGTGAGGGCTGCTATGGGAAAATTAACTCCATCTCAGCCAGACCCAATACAGTAGGCTGAAAAACAGAAAAAAAAAAAAAAGAAATGGCAAAAGCAGAAATGATACAGAGGGGCTAAGGACTTTTATATCAGTAACAATACAGTACTGGTGGGTAGTGAGCAAGAAATGGAAGGGGGATTGTAAAGATTACTAGAGGCAACCAACAAGGGCACTATTAGATCAGTGGTCAAGTGAAGCATAGAGACATATGGAGTATACAGAAATCACAGCTTTGCACCTTATAAGGAGTACTGCATAAGGCAGAGGTGATCTAAAGCATACAGATCAGGAAATAACATTTTAAGGATTTTGGCTTATTCAGACTCCTGTATGACTATGAAAGACAGCATTGGATACAGGAAAAGGTCTCACAAGCCTATTAACAATGTCTCTAGACATGCAGTTCTCTAACAATGTTACACATTCAAGAAGAAAGCTTGTTTTCCGGGAAGAAAAGTTTATTAAATCAAGTTCTGACCTTTCGAAGCTTACAAAGGCACAGTTCTCCACTTAACCACACACACAAGCAATATCTCTCACACATGGCTCTATCATCTTCAGTCCCAAATTATACAGTGCCAAATTCTTAAACAGACAGTTGTCACCAAGTAAGATTGCTATAAGTCAGCACTAGAAACATTACATACACAGCAAATGTGCCTGTAAGTACATTTTGTAGTGTCAAGCTACTGCACAAACTTTACCTGGGTTCTCAATTTATTCACATTTTCCTAAGTGATTCTCGAGTAAACTGTAACCATAAGGGTCAGATCATAGACCTCCAACACTTCAGCTAATGGAAATAACTGTTATAGGGAAATACATTGTTGTATTTTATAAGATGCAACCCACAGAGGTAAAGCACTATCTCTATCACTGCATTGTGCAATGACTTGTGAATGACTCCAAGACTGCTGGTAGCAGCATTTCCAAGCCAGGGAGGCAGGCCTGTTTGGGCCACTTACAGGGATCAGCTCATCACCCATGGCAGAATGAGAATTGGAAATTACTGTTGAGGCACTTCTGTGCATCATCTAGCTACCTGAAAAAATACTAGTGGTGATACTCAAACAAATATTCTTCAAAGAAGAACAGAATTTTGCCCATTAATCCAAAATGTAAAGAGGCAGGGTCAGCACTTTAGATTTGTTATGATAAGAGCTCAAGTTCCTTTTTCTCTTGGGGTGCGTTCAACCTTATGGGAATTTAATCAGCAAACCAGATGGATAAAGGGCACCTTTGCTCATAAGAAAGTTTAAGTAAGGAAGCATTTCAATTCACTTACCTGGGCAAGTACACTTGAATACTAATGTCTACTGCCCTTCAAACTGCTTAAGAACCTCAGATAGAAGAAATGTGGAAGATATATAATGTATGTTTTTGGTATGTTACATTAGAAATCAAGACCAAGAAACTAATTTTTATGTGTGTTATTATTTTTTGCAAGCTGACGCTGTTACATAGGTTTCTAATTTGAGGGTCAGTTGTCAAGCTGACAGTAAAGTACAAAGAAAGTCATCGGAGAAGATACTCTATACCTTGAATTATTGCTTGCAAATATGGCTAGACCTTGGGTTTCCTACAGTTGAAGAGAGTAAGACATTAGAATTAAGTTTCTTTGGAGTTGTTCACAGTCACCAGTCGTATTTCTCTATTTTAAGCAATCTTAAAATTTTATATTAAAATTTATATCAAATTTTGTGATAGTCTATTAAAAATTAAACTTCACAAAGCAACCATTTACCCTAAATAATTCCTACCTTATTATTGTGAATAGTGTACAATTATTTTGAAGACCAGCTTGTTTTGACCATCACCTCTGTTCTCCTATCTGAGAATGTATATGACCATTACAGATCATTTACATCCTGATGATATTATAATATACAGCTATAAAAATGTCAGCTTTTACAGGTGTAATCATTTCACCTAATTCAGCGTCTAAGTTTTCTCTACAGTCAATTGAAAAGAAAGACTCATCAAGAAAGTGACCCAAAGAGTACAAAGATGTTCTCCTATACTGCTCTTTTCTAGATGGTTCTCTCCATTAGCATTGCATAGAACTTTAGAAGACTTCATAGCATAGATATCCAAGTTGAATGTCTACAGTAAATACCATCAATGTGTCTACATGCACAAATTAAGATTAAAATTGCTACTTACCATCAACGAATGAGGACCAGCATGAATGTTTCGATGTTCTACAGCTTCTCTTTATTTCTCTAAGGCAGTTCTTCTTCGAGTCCAACACTCCAATTCAGAATGTTTCACATGATACTGCATGATATACTAAACCATTTATCTATTTGCATATTTTTTGCAGAAAAATCTACTGACTGCATGAAGATCAGATTTTGTATAGTGTTGCATTCACTATGGTTTTCAGTGCACTAAGCCTCTCAAAGTGTCTAATAACACCCTTGTATAAACGTCACTTAAATCCAGCTTCTTAAACCAAAAGCAGAATTTAGTCCTTATTACCTAAATGAGGGTTTCCTTGTTTTCTTGACTCTAGCACCATATGACAAGCCAAATTACAACATGTACTACTCATTTTGTAAGTCATCACTGTATCTACATGTTCCTTCTTTACACATGATTATCCTAGAATTAATGTGTTGAACACTGCTCACCAATCTTGTTACTCTCTGGATTTAAAATATGGTCAACCATATTTATTGTCACTCAAGTCTAGTTGAAAAACAAGGAAAAAACCTATGGACAATGAAATACACTATAAATGGAGCCAATGAGTCTATACACCCTACTGTCTGTATAGACTAAGTTGCACATCAATTAAATGCAGCAGTTTACAGGTAACTTTAAAAGACAGACCTTAAAAGTCTTCTCTATTTGCAGTGGTATAAAACTGGTTTTAGAGCTTGTGCATACAAAAGAATAAGCCAAGGAAGAGCAGGAAAGACTACATAATCAATCGCAACAAGTTCCATAACACCTAGGTGCTTCCACTACAACAACTATTTAAAAGACCACATCCTTAAAAAAGAAAAACCTTTCAAAAGCTGAAGACGGACTTTTCTGATTATAGTCTTGTTCATACCGTTGTAATTTCTCCACTATACATTTAGGGGTGTGTGCGAGAAGATAACAATATATAATTGTGATCATTTATATATGTATATATAATTTTTATTTTTATATATTGAATATATATATAAATTTATATATTTGTGATTATGGTAATAATATATAAAAGTGATTATTTATACCAGTAACAGCACAAGTGGCAAAAAGGATGATAATATTTTTTCAAATCCAGAAAAAACAGGAGAAATGCAGTTTTGCTCAGGTACATCAAAAAAGGACTTGCAACACAGAACTATTTTGACAAACAGTTTTTACTAAATTTCTTCTGACTTCATAATTCATAATTTAGTATCTTTTAAAGTTTCAAATGCTACCTTACTTTTAATTAAAACACGCCAATAACTCCATTCCAAAAACATTTCTGTTGAAATGAACTTGACACCATGTGAAGGCCAGGATGCCAAACAGCTAGAGAGCGCAAAATTGTTCTGGAAAACTTTCTTTGTAATGGGTGAAATTTGATGAAAATACTAACATCCAACTATAGACGCAGCGAATTAAGAAAACCCAAAGGGAAAAAGGTTCTACAGTCTATCCATAGTCTGCAAATGTGCAGAAGAACATACCCTGTCTGCCACAACATATTGTGGGAACAGGAACTATGATTTCATGATCTCTACAACTCAAGAAAAATAAAACATTGTGTATGATCAGAACTAGTTTGAATAGTGCCTATAATGAGAATCCACTGCGTCATTATGTCCTGACCCAGCACTGCAAACAAATGCCATATTCCAGTTGCCTTAAAATATTAGACTGCACCTAGAAAGAACCACCTTTCACAGTGAATCCACATTCTACCACAGAACCAGAAGTTCTAGAAATGAACAAAGAAAATATTTAGTTAATTTGAAATAATTGCGTTATTAAATTTAAATTACTCAGTTAAGCCCTCCAAAAATGAAAGTAGGTTTGTGCACATTTTGTATATGATTGAGCTAGGATTCACTGGGGATTTATCTCAGGTGATATACAAGAGGTCAGATTAGATGATCTATTGAACTTTCTGGCCTTAAACCGTATGAAACAATGAGAGTTTTTATTATATCCAGCCTTGTACGCCTCTCTCTAACTGCAATGCAATAAATTATTAAATATAATAATAATTTCTAGTCACTTCATTGCTACGTTTAAAAAAAAAAAACCACAAATAAATAGCCCTGCAAAATGCCGGAGAACTTTATATTAAATCGAGTTTTAATATTAGTGAATAAACTGCCTCTTTAAGCTATAATTAAAAGAGAAAAATTATCAGTCTTTATAACTTAGTTTCATCAAAAACTATTCTATTTAAATATTTTAAAATTAGTTTTATATGATTTAAATAGATTTTTGCTTTCAAAGGTAAAAATTTACATTCTTTCACTCAGAAATTATATTTTGACATTTTGTTCAGTCCTATTCAATGTTTTAACTGAGGATGTACTATAGCTACCATACATTCTGAATGAAATTTTTCTGTTTATCGAGGTGTCTTGATTGCATGAAATAATTCTAATATTTTACAAGTTTTTGAATATTATTCTTTTACAATAATAAAAACCATCCTATCTGATAGGTGTGATAAAATAACTCTATTACAATAACATAATCCTATGAAATAACCCTATTATATTCCATCAACTGTTTACTCTTGACTATTATCTCTTTCTGTAGTTTACAGCCAATGTAATAAAAAGACTGAAAATTTATGTCCAGATTAATATCTGGAAATCAACTTGAGACTAGATAACTGTTTCTTATGTTGCTTTGACTTTTTAGTGGGAGGAATTTAAAGGGAGACATTTGGGAAGATATTTCAATGTACTCGGCTGTAAGTTTAGTCAATCATTGCCAACAGTGAGGTCTTGTGTGGGTTTTTTTAAGAAATTAATGTGGAGAGTTGGATTAATATATTCATAGCTTCAACTCAGAAAGAGCCATAAAATTATCTAGTCTGATCTGAGGTGCATGATGATCTTTTAGTTTTCACCCAGTTAACAGTATTTGAGATCAACAACCTAGACTACTTCAAATTACAACTTCAGTTTTGTCACAGCAATATTTTTAAATAAAGTTCACATGTTTCTAATTCTAACTTGTTTTACTTCAGCTTACATATATTTGGTCCTCCTTATGCATTTTCTCTAGATTATAGTTTATAAACACACCTTCAAGGGTTTGTTAAGTATTATGACATCCTTTCCCTATTGTCTGGGGTTTTTTCAGAAATGAAGTAAATTTAATACTTTTTACCTTCAAAAACATTTTCTCTCACTCTACAAATATTTTAAGGTTCTTTCCCCCACCCTAATAATTTTAAAGTGCAGCCATTTCCCTGAAATAATGATTTTTAAATCTCTCTCATCATGATAGTACACATAAGGAAATCTCTTACCTACTCTCTGCTGCCCTACTTTTACATTCCAGGGATCACATGAGGCCACATCTGATGTTCATAACAATGATTTGCATTCCTGTTGAACTGTAGTTCATGGAATTCACTCTCATCTATGATGACGAAGATGATCAGTAAAAGCAAAATGGGTCACAACTCGTCTATTTGGTCTTGTTAGCAAGGAAAGAAATAAGAGAAACCAATGAAAGTTACAGGTAATTTTTTACAACTTATGTAAGGTTTTTGGCTGCCTTCTTTTGCCCATTAAGCAAACAAGGGCAGTAACTGAATTTTACCCCACATCATCCAATATTAATGATCAGTTTTCTCTAGTTCAGTTTGGCCCTTTCTGCTCTAATTAACTGCTACAGCCCATATACATGTATGAATAACACTAAATCAACAGATTGAAAACATTTACTGCTCGTGTTTTAGTCATCCAAGTCCACTACTAATCTCTGTCCTCTGTAAAGGAAAACGCATATATCCAGAGCCTTTCATCCTTGCAAAATGTCCATTTTTCCAGGTAAATATTGATTATCATAACATTACCTTTTCAGGAACTGATTTCGAAGACATAATGCAACTGAATTTGAAAAAAACAAAAACAAACCTACCTTTGCAGTAACTTTAGTATTGGTAAGACATGTATTTAAACATTCAATTTTTATCTTCAATGTTATATTTTCCCATGTGGTTTAATGTTCTAGTAAACAGAACCAGGTACTTTATTGCCTCCAATTATTGAATCATTTTTTAAAAAAAGTTCATAGCTCCTACTAGACTGACTTGGATTAAGGCTGAATTGTACATGTTGTTTCATCATAGAACATTTTTTCATGTTGCAGTATAAGTTTTCTTCCCTTTTAGTATTCTAATGAATGACAGTTGCAATCAATATATGCACAAGGTATTGGGGAAAAGTTTTACCATTTTAAGTCGGTCTGTCACCAGAGGAAACTTTATGAGAATAAAGACATCATCACACAGTGAAGCTGAAGAGTGAACTTACTTTATGTTGGGTTCCTGATTGCTTGTGGCTGTATAATGTTATACAGCAGTGTGATTATATAGGAAACTCATTTCCTGAAATCTTGCAAGTAAATAATAAACATTTTCATATTAACAAAGTTGCCCAAAAGATTCTTATTAACAGATGTAATTCATTATACAAAAACAAATACACCTGCTTTAGATTTGATGGAATAAACCATGCCTATTACAATGTCTTTCTATCCCACATACACTCATTAGAACAGTAAAAGTCGCAGATGAATTTAAATGGAGGAACAATTCTGTGAAGCACTAAGTACAAAAGTAAATTTCTCAAATAAACTATTTCATTTAGACTAGAATGGTTAATGGCATCTTTCTTCTATTCTTGTGCTGGTTTTGGCTGGGAAAATCAAACCTCCTTATATATGCAGTTCAAAATTTTTGTCAGATAAGATGAAAGCTTTCACCGATAGGCACTTCACATGCATGGCGGGGGTTTTTAGTTTTTTTACATAATAGGTAGAAAGGCACCTATTCTGCAGAGGTATCATCTTCATTCTCACAAGATGATGATTTGAACCTTGCCTGAAATCTATTAGGAGATAAAGGTGGGTAAAGAATAAGAACAGAGACAGACGAAGTCTGAAAGAAACATGAATCCCAAAGGTCGCCACCTCTTTTCATTCAAACAGGAAAATAATAATTAAAAACATCTGATGTACAAGCTTTGCTAATTAATTAACTGAAAGTTGTTCGTTCATACTTCGCTATAATAAAGGAACAGCAAATTCAAATATACAACAGAATGTACATTAATATTGGCATGAAGTTGCAGGCTCACAGGTTTGGTACAAAATCTGGCATGTTTTATAGGCCTGATCTGTGGCTGATATATAGTAGACTGTACACAGAAGGAATGTATAATGAGTAATATTTACATGTTATAAAGGCTGAGAAAATTCTCAACAAGCTGGTAATTAGAAATAGTGTTAGAGGTGACTAATAGTTTACACTAGCAATGATATGTAGCCACAGATCTAGTTCATAAAGCACAACAATCCAACAAATAAAAAAAAAATCTTTTCAAAAAGTGCTTTTTAGTTTTCCTTCACTGGATTTTTGTAAAAGACTTTTAAGGGGGACTGTCATCCTCTGAACATTCAAACATGGTTTGTGTGAGGCAACAATCTTCCTATTTTGTGGTCTGCTTGCCCCACCATCAATAAGGTATTAGGCACAGACACATATACAGATATTAATGCTTTTGTCTACACAAGAATAATCATGAGGCATTTGATAAAAACAAAAAACAATGAAATAAAAAAAAACAAACAATGAAAAGAAGAATCACAGTCTGTGCCATGTGTACAAATCACTGCATATTCCATTTCATTTATGTGATCTTTGAGAATTGCCCTTCAGAGCTGTACGCTGGTCTATCCTTTTTTATAACTAAAAAGAAAATGCTGATGACCTCCGTAATAGGTTGTACCATATAGAGGGAAAAGCTAATTATACCTTTTTACATGCGTGAACATAAAGTATTCAGTAATGGATAAGCCTTATGTTTATAGTACAGAAGTAAGAAACTGCAAATACTATCCACAGGTCCTTGACATGTCCAAGGCAATGGGCACAATATATTAAAGTTCAGTAGTTTGTCCTTATTTTTACTGGATTTGATAATCCTCACTTGCGATAAGACAACAGTCCCAAGTGGAAAATTTTCTTCATGAAGATTTGTTTTCCTCTAGGTTATATAATGACTGAACACAAATGAAACAGCAACATTTTCTTTATGATTATAGGGCAGTGTGAACTTTATATTTTATAAAGCAAATGAAATTCGTCATCAGAATTTAGTTGCTTACAAATTTTACAAACCCTTAAATGTAATAAAAAAAATAAATGAAGGCAAAGAACCATCTTCTATGTCCCACTGTTAAGTGTAGAAATATCTTATTCTGTCAATGTGATTTCATAGCAGGATGAAAAATGTCAAAAGTGGGGATGACAAATCAGTCTAGTGAGGAAAAATGACTCTCAGACAAGAGATGTCATTTGTCATGATTGCCATTTGACTGCACTTTCTCCTGTCTTCTCTTTCAAATGAATGTTACTTTGCCATTAATTTAAAATTATCTTAAATCAAAGACGGGTTGAACATGAAAAGCAAAGGTACTTGTCTTTTAAAGTTTTGCAATATGCAGAAACCCATTCAAATGTAAACTTACTGAAAACTGACATACACATTATAAAAAAGGTTATCATCATGAATTGTTAACTTAGAAAACATTATAGTTCTTTAGTTCAAAAGTCCATTTTTCCTAAATACAGGCAACAGCATGGCTTTTGTTCAAAACTGACACAGCTGAGCACAGCACTCTGAGCCACTGCATAATACGGGTGGTAATTAAGCCACAGCTTCAAGGTTGCATGGGCACGAGACAATTCAGCCTAATGAAGTATCGATTGGCTGCAGTCGAGGTAAAACAAGTTGACATTCATTTAGAGGTAGCAATGCGAATATACCACAAAGCCACCAAAGAAGCCAGGGAAAAAACAATGAAACTGAATTTTAATCTTGCAAATACAATTAAGAATCTTATTTACAGCATGTTGCTATCACTTAAACTAGAGCTAATTGCGTACTTACTGCCCTGACATCAGATTCTTAAATCAGCAGAAATTATATTCATAGGCTGTTGGTGAAAAGCACATGAAGTTCAGTGTTTCAATTAGAACATGTCCTAACACTTCAAAAACCCAACTGTAAAAATAATACTGAGTCAAATTTCCACTTTAGTCACACGAGTTTATTTTAAATGCTGTGATAAACTCCTCTGCACACATCTATATTATGTCATTTCTGAAGACAATAGTTCTACCTCTTAATGGAATACTTGCAAGTAGATTTTGGTATGTTGTCACATTACGCAAATATTCAATATCATGTTTAAGCTTAATTTTTTGCTTTTGTCTTCTTCTTCTGTCTTTATTTACACAATCATAGCCTTGACCGTATTTGTCTTATATGCACTATAAATATAAAATTACAATATGCATAAAATGTATATAGCAATGTATAAATGTATAGCTTTAAACATATTATTGTAATCAATTTGTTTCTAACCACTAGAGTTAATTTTCTCAGAAGTTAGTTGTTCTCCAAAGCTACAGGATGAGTACAAAATTTTCAGCATTAGTACCAGCACTATTTCCAGTGAAAGAAGAGATTACTTTTTGCTCCTATTACAGAATATTCAGATTTAGAATGTGGATACAAATAAGGAAGTGCTAAAATTTTGCTGTGTATTATTACATTTAACTTAAAAGTCTTGAAATTTTACTTATGTATTTTGAGATTGAAATTAATAAGTGGGTTAACAAATCAAAATATTTTCAAGATAACTATAAAAATTGAAAAAAAAAACTTTAAAACTAACAATAATTGAATTCTTTCCAAATTGTATTATTGCTTACGGTGATACACAGATGTATTCATGTTTCACAAGAATTTCTTTAAATTTGGATTGTCGACTTTAATTTTAAATAATTGGTTAGCATTCTTTTTCCTGAATTTGTAGCCAGAAACAAAATTTGACCAAAGAAGCCTGTAACTCAGTACAGTATCACGAGACTAAATGCTCACAACTTGAAAACAAATACTCAGAAATTGCAACAAATATATTACATAACATCATTCTAACAAAATCCTCCTTATAAAGTCAAAACGTGAATGTACTATTACTTTTCATCTTCCTAAAGTGCAAACAATTTACAGCTTGCACCAATCACATTTTCTCATGAAAAATACCCCCAAATGACTGAGAAAGTGCTAATGTGTCTAATTGCATTATAGACCCCTCCGGCAGACAGACATTTCTTTAAAAAGTAACTCATTAAAGCACTCTGATTGCCAGATGTTGGGATTCACATCAATTGCCCCACTTGTGTACTGAATTAAGGCAGTATGAGCACTGAAGTAAGTCTTAAACTATTTCAGTAATTAAAGAATTATCCTAAAAAATCAGAAATTTGAGATCTGCAAATCTGAGTACATTTACTGTTTATGAATTTTGACAGGTAAAGTATTTTCTTCATCACACTTGTAAGCTGATTCTCAGTCTCTACTGAGAGATTTCTGGAATTTATAATAACAAACAGAAAATTAAAGTCTATTAAAAAATAATTTCCTTTAGCATACCAGTGTTAAATACTTACAACAGCAATTGTATTATTTCCTGGACTCTGTGACCATGGTGCATCTTATCAACTACCATCATCTTATGTGGAAATCATGTAAAAGTAACTTCAAATATAATGTTGCAAACATTCTAAAAGATTCTTCCAAACTAAAAAGGTGACAATTTTCATTTCTATTGGTGGAAATGTATGTGATCTGTTGAAGCAAGGTCAGCACACTGCATAACGTGAGAAGAAATAATACTCTGGAGCTGAGACACTACTTGCCTATAAAATATCCCCCACTGCTTGGTTCAAGTCTAACCACATCTCCCATTATCTGTGAGGACTATGGTCTAGATGGAAGAGGCAGATAGGATTTATAGCCACTAGTACTTTTGTTAAAAGGAAATATTTATCTTGGCAAGGACTTTTCTGGGCCCACATCTCAATTGTGAAGTAATAATGAGAAGAATTCAACCCAGCATCAGTGCAATGGGGATTCCTGAGGCAGAAATGTTCAGTCCAGCAGACTTCAATCCCTTTTCCCAACTGACTGCAGAAAGAATCTCTGTCCATTGGAGATAAGCATTTTGGAATTAATGGCCGTTTACAAATGCTTTCCTTTTGGCAGACTACAGGTCAGACCACTAGTGAAGAAGCTGTGCCCCAGTAAAGGGATTAGGGAAAAGAACAGATCACTTTTGAGAGAACTCATCAGCCTAGTTGCTATAACTGTTCTGGATAGATTGTACACTTTACCTGAAGAAATGAAGCATATTCAGGTAATATCTTAAGGCCTCAAACTGTTCCAAAAAATTTTGTTTCCTCTTCAGAAGAAAAGTTCTCTCTCCATACTGAAAATCCAAATTCTTAACTGCCCTTTAAGAATATGCTATAAATTCTGTATGTAACTGTATTAGAATTAATCAGGATTTTTTTTTTGAGCTTTCAAGTCAATGCTAGCAACATGGTTTTGGTCAACAGTTCATATTTACCCATGTCTTCCAAATTATTAAAAACCAACTCAAAATAATAACAAAAAATGGTATCATCACTGCACTTCAATAATAAAAAACCCCAAACAATATGATAGTATATTCAAAGTTAAAATAAAAGTCTGGTACAATATATCAGCTGTTTATTTCAATTTTTCATGTCACAGTTGTTTGTCATAAAAACTCTAATAATTTTTTATTTACAAATTAAGTATATTTATTTTCAAATTTAAGTGAAATTAATAAATTTGATGACAGTTTAACCTTCCCCAGTGCAAAAACAAGTTCTCATGGTATACTTGCACTGGTGCTATCCTGTGTTACAATGTTCTTTAATCACAAAACTTAGTGCAAATGAAAAGATGCATCAGCTACTGTTTCAGCTAATTTTCTGAACTTTATCAAAATTATTAGGAACATTAGGAATTCAGAGCTACTCTCCAAATAAGTGTCTACTCACATAACCTTTACGCTTTTTTCAACCTTCTGCTTTGAACTCCATAACTCTTATGTTAAATTACAATTTAACATAAAAACAGCCCAACTTCTTCAGAAAAATTAAATTATTAAAAAAACTATGTCATTTAGGAAAATATTTTTTTTTATTTAGCTCTGTACATATACAGAATCTTTGAGCAATCAGGTTCACCTCATTTCAAAACACTCCAAAGGTGTCCATTTTTTTTAGTTTTCCTTTTTTTCAAACTTTTTTCTAGAGCAATATTACTCAATTGTAAAACCATATGCTAAAATATTTCAATACATTTGCTACTTTTAAAAAAATATACGTTTATGCATTCTGTCAGGAACTGTAGTGAGAGGACAAGGAATGGGTACAAATTGAAAGAGGGGAAATTTAGGCTAGATATTAGGAAGAAATTTTTTATGGTGAGGGTGGTGACATATTGGAACAGGTTGCCCAAGGATCTCATGGATGCCCCAACCCTGGCAGCCTTCAAAGTCAGGTTGGATGGAGCTCTGAGCAACCTGGTCTAGTGGGAGGTGTCCCTGCACATGGCAGGGCATTGGGACTAGATGATCTTTAAGGTCCATTCCAAACCCTTAACATTCTGTGATTCTATGATTCTGTTATACAATTATGCTATTCTAGCTTATTTTTGCAAGATTATAAGCCTGTTGTGTACACTATTATGTTTTAAATGTCTTGCAGAGGCAAAGTGCACAGGCAATTTAGGCCTAGAGCTAAGACTAAACCTTCAAACAGCACAGTTGTTAGCATATCACTTTACGTATCCATCCTGAGGTTTAAAGCATTCTACGCTTACAATATATTAACTATTCACTCCTAAAAGAGGAGGGCTCAAATACTGTCTCTTTTAGAAAAAAAGACAAGTGAAATAAACGTTTAAAAAAAAAAAAGAGGCAGGTTGTGAAAGACAGGAAGTTATATCTATACCTTATTCAAGTTCCTTCAGCTAAACTGTAGTGAAGAGGTCCAGTTTTGTCAATTAAAAAAACCCCTCAAAACTGCAATGTGTCAGCCTGTCTAGTACCACAGTTATAATCTTAGAATAGTATCTTTCACTTCTTTTTAAATATTTGTTGTTGCCTGTATTGCAAACATCAAAAGAATATTTGCAAGAAAATGCTGTAAGTAAAGGTTACAAGTGATATAGTGTCTCAAAGATCTAATAGTAAGATAAATGTATTTTACCAGGAGGTCATCAATTCAGATTCCACAAAAAAAAATCAGCAATGCTTTGACTTTTAAAAAATGTCATTCCAGTTCACATTAGAGTAATGACTAATTTAGGAACATGAAAGTCCCTGTTTAAATCAGTCTGTCACTGGACTTAACAACTCTAAAGCTAAAGTTTTAGAGAATCAACCAGGCCTGCACCAGACCTTTTACTCCAAGGGATACCCCTCGTTTTTACACCAAAGTTGATAAACAAGATCCAGTTTGTAAGAGATATGCATGTGTTTCAAATTAAAAATTCAGTGGCTTCTAGATATACAACTTCTTTTATAAATGTATTATGTTTGGCCCCTGCTCCCATGCTACTCAAGAACTAAGACAGAAGTACATGCCTCAGAAGACAATGGAACTGGAAAGAACTTTCCAATAACAAATTCCAATTCTCTGTTTTGGCACCAAGTTTGCTATATTTTTGCTTGTATGAGTTGAAAAAGCTGCATCTGAAAAGCGATTAGTTTTCTCATCTCCTCATTTAAAGGACTGTTCCAGATCTCCATTACTCAGATGGATGGAGAGTGTGTTCTAATTTTTATCAAAAATTTAATTGTGATAAAATTCATATGTATTTATAACCATTTGCTCACTCTGCACAAAACTCTGTTTTGAATTTTTCATTCTATGGCCCCAGCTTCATTCATACGAAGTTAGCATTGCCACAATCTCATCACAATGTCAAGTGAAGACTATGGAGATTACATTATGATCTCAAAATGCAATTGCAAGGAATTTTTATTACGATCTATGGTCACCACATTTACAATATCAAATCATGATGAAAAGTGTTTCAATGTTTCTCTGGAGATGAAATTTAATGTCAAGCTGATGACACAATGAGGTCAGTACAAATCTTCATAGACTCAATTGCAATGTTCATGCAATGGGAAATGTATGGAGACAGTCATATAAAGACTATAGGAAAATAAAGTGGGTAAAAACTACTGAACACTTCAGCAAGCTTTAAAAACTATGAAGTTGGAAAAGGCTTTGAAAATCATGTATTGGAATCAAAAGACTTGTAAACACTTATAGGAAATTCTAGACTTTTAATTATTTTACTTAATAGCCACCTTCTTCTATGTAGAGGTTTTGTCTCATGGCAATCATTCCAATGACAGTACCTTGAGTTAGTCCTTATGCAGCCCCCTAATCCCAAACTCTGATTGTGCTCTTGCTTCTGCTTCTTTTTTAATCCCATTTTTACTCTGCTTCTGTGCAAAAAGACAACAACTTGAATTCCTTCACAAGAGACCACAGGAAGTAGTTTGGTCTTCTGTCTACATTCGGTTCCTAATACAGTCTTGTCAGATTCCTCAAGATGGATATAAGACAACTTCTAGCAAAAATTATCCAATTATCTCTTATTTATTTTCACATCTTTCCTCATGAATACACTCTCTTCATTCTCTGTACCAAAGATTAAACCAAACTTTTTAAAGTTAGCCTCTTAAAAATTGCTCTACTCTTTCTCCATCACAAGTTTTCTTCAGTTTTTTATGGTGGTCCCATTTTCCAACTAGATACTGTTTGATTTTATTATTTACCTTTAATTATTGTTTAGATCTGCATTCTTGTCTTTATTTCTCTGTGTTTGACTTCTTGCATATTGATTTTCTTTCTCCCATATTATGTATATTTTTTGTAACCAAAGTTTAAAAAAATCTATTTTTCTGGACAATATTGCTTCTGCACTGTTCCTTATTTCATCTGTTCTCTAAAATTTCATGTTTGTACTAAGTTCTTACCATCTCACCAATAAAATAGTAGTTTATTTTCGGTTTGGGCAGTTCCGTTGTATCTCTTTGTACTGTGGTCTTTTTGCTCCCTAGTGTCATCACTGAACTATTCTTTTCTGGATTCTGTGTCCATGATTCACAGGTATTTTGGCTGTTCTTTTCTCCAGCGCTTGTTTTACATAGCTCCTAGTGAGTTTGTCCCTCTTCAGCCTCTAAAATATAAAAAAATATTCTTATTTGCTATTACTGAAATCTCAGCCTACTATTTTCTTCATTTTTTTCCCAAAGCTTTTTGATCTCTTTCCTTATGACATTAAGACCAGCAACTGCAAAATGCTCCTCTCACACAAGGTTTGAAGCCTGCTTTTCACTGAACTGTCTACTGATGCCAAGTTTTGTCACTTTTTGCAGTCTTGATGGTTTTCTTTTCTGTCTGTATGACAAAAAAAGTGCTACCTGTTCCATAGTCATCTCATGAATTACTCTCTGATTTTATATCATCTCTTCCAAATTTTCAAGTTCCAATGTTTCCTGTACTATTTTGTAGCACACAAATTTATCTCAAATGGCTTTATTAAGTCAGATTAATTCCTTCATCTCTCTTTTTACTGTCTGCACGTTACAAACAGCATTCACGCCTCCTGTGAATTCAGACCAGGTTTTAGAGCAAATTTCTTTCATAAACTGTTTCTTTGATAATTACCCAGGGGTAAAGTAATATTCAAAAGGAAATGTGAAAATTTGCTTGGCAGTAGACAGTGTTATATGTCTGAAATATGCTGCCTTCATTTATGTAAATGTCAGTTTGTAAGATAGGGTTTGCATTCTCCTTCTATATTCGTACAAATGGTTGCTAAGAAAATAATAATAATATATACATGCAATATTATAAAACTGTTTCCAATATCAAAAAATAAAATTTTCAATTCAAAATTCTCGCTTTTCTTTATTTTCGTCAATTTCTATCTCTAAACCTTGGGAGGTTTTTCCTTTATTTGAGTTATCACAATAATATTTGCATTCTACTAATAGAATAGGATCTATGTCACACAGAGGTAAAAACAAGTGCCCTATCATCACTAATATTGTGTTTTTAAAATGTATTTGCATGGAACATTCCATGATATTATAAAAAAAAGTAGGGACCATAAAATCCACTGAGGGCTAATCTGATTGACCCAGTGCCAATACATGGGTAGATCAGTGACAGATTATACTCTGGTGATATCTTTAGGGCATATTCATCTTCCTTCTTTTTACACATTTTAATCCTTCTCTTTTTTGATTGTCCTCTTCCAGACTAAAAGGTATTAAAAATCACAATATTGTTACAGTTTTCTAAATCAAGAGTATACAAAGACTTAACGTTTTTCCACTTGTTTAAAGCTGGTATTCATCAGGACAGCATGAATAACAATATTATCTTCACTGAAGCAGATTATTCTCACTTCTTCTTAAATAATAAATTATATTGATGTGATTTATCCAGAACTAGCGTCATAAATATTTTAACCTAATGCTAATACCAATCAACTGGAATGCTTAATGCAAATGTAAAAGAATATATTTATCACCGTTTCCTTATTTTAGAATTTATCTCCTTCATTTTTCCAGCACCAGAATTTGCATGACCTTTTTCTCATAAGGACAATGTTAGAACAGGATTGTAGGTTCTTTTCCACCAGTTCCACAGTATGTATGCTCATTGACATTAGGTCAGAAAAGTTTTCTCTTCTTTGACTTTTAATCTCCTTTTCCCTGGTTTAAAAAATCAATAATTTTACCAAAGTAATGTAAGTTTAAAATTTGTCTGTTACCATTCTAGATTAGATATATTAAACTTGCTAGCATTTTGAGTCTGCTTTTGTTTTCAATATTTTTTTCAAAGCAAGAAGAAAAAGTCTTATGAAATACTTTCTTATGTGTAGTCCAAAAGAAAACTCTTAATAGATTATTAATATAGCAATAGATATAATGCCTCATGTACTTTTTTGGGGGAAAAAAAAGAAAAGAGAAAATAAAAAAAGGAGAAGATCTGAGGAAAAAGAGAAACAAACAATATTAATAAAAAGGAAGTAAAGCACATGCGGTCTCAGTAATGGAGAGCTGACAATGTCAAGCTTTTTTCAAAAACTTGACACATAACTAAGAATAGACAAATAGCAAAGGCAAGCAGTATATTAGGATAAATAAAGTAGGAGTATATACATATATCTTGAGATAGAAAGGCTCTTCTAATATATTCAGACGGATCCTTGTATATTTTTAAGGTAAAACCCTTTTGCTGAGCTCATAGCTCAAGACTTGGTGTCTTAAACTTCTTGAACTCTGTCAGTCTTGGTGCCGTGGCCACTTCCCTGGGGAGCGTGTTCCAGTGCCCAACCACCCTCTGGGCGAAAAACCTTTCCTAACATTGAACCTAAACCTCGCCCTGACACAGTTTCATGTCATTTCCTCAGGTCCTCTCATTGTTCACCACAGAGAAGAGATCAGTGTCTTTCTCTCTTCTTCCCCTCATGACAAAGTTGTAGGATCCATGAATCTTCTCTTCAGTGCCTTCTTCTCCAGGCTGAACAAGCCCAATGACCTCAGCTACTTCTCCTAAGGCTTCCCCTCGAGACCTTTCAACATCATCACTGCTCTTCTTTAGACGCCCTCCAATAGCTTGATGTCTTTTTTATATTATGGTGCCTAAAACTACACACAGTACTCAAGACAAGGTCTCATTAGCATGGACTAGAGTGGGACAATCACCTCCCTTGACCAGCTGGTGATGCTTTGCCTGATGCCCCCCAGGACACGGTTGGCCCTCCTGGCTGCCAGGGCACTGCTGACTCATATTCAACTTGCCGTCGACCAGGATGCCCAGGTCCCTTTCTGCAGCACTGAATGACATTGGAAGCAAAGAGCTCAACCTGAAAGGAAGTATAAAATAAACATTAAAATTTGTGACAGTGGAGAGAGGTAGTGAAGGTGACAGCAACAGACAAAAGCCTGCCAGATGTGGTACTGCGCCCCTTGCCCATGGGTGTTGCTAGCAGCCATGTGCAGCTCACCCACAGCTACCACAGGTGTGCTCTGGGGACCCGTGTCCTGAGGGAAAGGGGGTCTCTTCCTGGGTGCTGTCACCTCTGAGGTAATGAGGGACAGCACAAGGATTGGACACAGGACAGGGCTCTTGCACCAGCAGGTTTTTGCAGGCAGGGATCCCTCACATTCAGATGAGAGGGGTCTACACCCTCCAAAACCTAAGGTGAGGGGTGCACATTTCTCTGTGTGTGTGCTTGTGTGCATATGTTCATGCAAAATTAGAAGTTCTAATTAGGGATTAGTTATAGAAGGGTGTTCCAAAATTTCCAGGTATTTATTCACTTTTTCTAAGTATCTAGTGACGTGGTTTATTCATTACTGTACCAGTATTGACTCTGAATACATAGTTCACTGATGTCTACTTAATTATATGTTGTTAATAAATTAATAAAACAGTTCAATTCTGATTTGTTTAAACTATACAGTTTTCCCTGCAGTAGCAAGTCTTTATTTTCATCTTAAGAAAGAATAAATAAATGAATCAAGCTGCAGGGTTTTTTTGCATTTTCTAGACTATTAAACACTCCTGTGCCAAAAAGATAGTGGAAAAAAAAAGGGAAAAGAAGACAAAGAAGAAAATATCACTATTTTTCATATTAATTTTCCTTGATAGAAAATTATGAGATGTTCAGGCTAATTCAGAAAAAGAAGACTCACCACATACAATAGCACTGAATGCTTGTAATCCTTATAAGGTTGGCAATGTTCAGTGAATCCATATGAAGTATCAACTAACTTTGTAATTCTGTTACATATTTGTATTAATGCATACTGAAAAGGCTTTGCTTATCCAAGCAGCAACAACATCCCTACAAGCAATAGCTAATAATGCACCTTGGGGCATAGACTGATGCTAAGAATACAGTATTCATTTTTAGACACTTTCAGAAAAGTAGAAATTTTAGACAAACCAGTGATATTTTCTGTAACAAGACAGTAGTAAAATGTGCAGAACTTATTAAATAACACCCATCTAGAAGACTCCAAGCAACAAAAACTTAAATATTAGTAGTGATTATTTCTGCTATACTGTTGCAATGAAACCTATTCATATTTTCTTTTATTTAGAGAAGCATGTAGTCCACAGATCTCTTGCTTCTAAGCATTACTGGAGACCTCATGACAACAGTCTTTAATCTACTTTTCACCATTTGGAATCTTTTGATGAAGCGAAAACTGTGAAAAAAAAAGAATGAGAACTACAGATTAATATTTACAAAACACAGATGGAAAATTCAAATTAAAATTGCCACCCACAGACATAAACTTAGCCTGGCTTTCACTGGTAAAATGATAAAAATGGTTCATGTTGCATCGGAAGATCCATTCTTTGTGTCCATTCACAGTAAATATACTTCCCCCTTAAGACTTGGACTTCCCTATAGTTTGACAAGATGTCAGTCAGAACACATGTAGATACAATGGTAAGTACTATAAAATTCTTAACAAGGGTAGATAGGCAGAAATTCAAAATATAATGTAGGTCAGATCTTTCCAGTTGTTTGAGCTATGATTTGAAGAAGGGAATTAAATTCCCATATCTCACTGACTTTCACTGGGATTTGGCAACCAGAAACTTCTTTAAAAACCCTAGCTTTTATTGAAAATTCTCACGGTCACTTTGAGAACCATTCTCTTGTGTGTCAGGTGCACTTTAACTGGATTTGAAGGCAGTTACTCCTCCCCTCACTGGACTCAGAGATACTCCTTTGTGAGCTGTAATGTGGGCTCTTCAATACATTTAGTTCTATGAATAATTAATGTGTCTCCTGCTCTCACCACTTGATTTCCAGTTATTTGAGTTGCATGCAATACGCTGAGCCAGTTTCATAGCTCCTAGACTCAAATGCCGGTTTCCAATCTCATAAAGTGTAATGGGATATGAAAAATAAGAGTTTAAATAAAAAAGAGCAAACTGTAAACCTGTCTTACATTTCTTAAAAATACTAAAAGTAAAATCTCCAAAAAAGAAAACATAGGTGTTGCTTATGGGAGAAAAAATGGAAGATTCTGTGCCAAACTTCAGTGAATATCAGGCAGGGATTTTTTATTTGGCTTTATGTTTGGTTCAGGTTGGGAGGTTTTGGTTTGTTTATTTGTTTGTTTCTAGTTCTGTTATACATATGAAAAAAACATTTGAAATATCTTTTGGTGTGTTTTCATTCGTTCTCTAAACACAACTTGGACAAAGTTTATGCAAGCAAACTTGTCATTCAAGGTAGTCACCACACTTCACGGATGACTGAAAAAAATAGAGTTCTTCAAGAGGTAACCAAAAGTACTGCCACTATGAATCCATATGTACTTACATAATGGAGATAGAAGGAAAGAATAAGTTAGAAGTCCTTCTAAGAAAAAGTAAATCAATCTCATTGCATCCATAAGATATAAGATAAATCTGAACAGACTGGATAATTTCCAGGAGCAGTTATATCAGAGCAAATATCATAAAAAAAGAGTAGTTGCAAGAAAACAGACTAGAAGGGAAATGGAATGGAATACCTCTAGGCCATTCTGGAAGCAAGCAGGAGAGTCCAAGAACTTTTTATTATTGAGGTACTGAATTAAAACAGTAGTTGTAAAAACTCTTAAAAAATGTTTACTTATTATATAAGTTTTCATTTATTTACTTCAAAAATATGTCTTCACTTTTATGGAATCAGCTGTCCACAGAAAATTCTTTTCTGTAAGTCGTGTGATGCTGAGTACTAATTTAATTTATTCATTACAGTTTAACCAGTGAACTTGAATAAATTTAAAATTTTTTGTACAAGAACGAAAAAGAATATCTTCTAGAGTTGTTTCTCTGGTTTCACTGAGTTTTGGTCTAGATCTTAATTTTTGTTTTATTTTTCTGCGCTTTTTTCTTCAGAGACTTAAAATTATGAGAATAACTAAATACCGTATTATTCATGTATTGATCCTGCTACTAAACAACAAAATTTACTTACTAAATACAAAAAACATAACTGGATCCCAGACGGAAATATGATTCAACTTAACTGAAATACAGGAAAAGCATTTAAGTATTTTTAACCCTAAATATAAACTTGTACACAAGTACTCTATATGTTCTTCTTTGAAAACTTATTATATGCTTCCTAGTCTACTCTCTGTTCTGTAAATATATGTATCAGTAAACCTATGTATAACTAAAACAGCTTGATACAAATAACACAGTTTATTTTTCTTTTTGTTTGCTTGTAAATATAAGGTGAAAGCTAGACTTATCTAAGCCAAAGAAGTTTTTAGAGGTAAGACAAAATACTCTCTCCAGTTTCATTACGAAGCATTATGTAATTATAACACGGCACTGTAGACGTCAACTGAGGTTCTCGTGAGAGCAGAGGGAGCAGGAGTCATTACGTATTTTGTTTAAAACCTTCTGTAAAAATAAGGATTTATGTTTGTAATGTATGTCTTATTAAAACATGAAGTTTAGACTGATTCCGTTTAATGTATTGTGAAAAATTTGTAAGAGAGTGTTACTGGAAGCAGTGGTATCGTACTGCCATACTTCAGAACGAGTGCTGACACCTTTTACGGTGGGCTCGTTTGCAATGGCTGCTGCAAGATCTGGGGGTCACAAGCATAGGAGGAGTCCATGGACTGCTCTGTGCCTGCCACAGATGATTTCCAACAGCTCTGGCACAGGCATAAGCACCCCGGTGTGTGCCAGAACTTTGGGTAGCTGCAGGAGTCCACAGAGCCCCCAGCAGAGGTGTGTAGGGGTGGGGATAAGGTGTTCATGCATACACACCCCTGAGGGGTGGGTCTGCAGGCTGCCCACACCAGGGCAGCAACACCCCAAGGGACAGCCCCTGCTTCAAACTCTTCTAGTTGCTCTGCCTGCTCACCAGAGGAGTTTTCATCAACTGTGTGTAACCCTTGGATGATACAAGGGCAATTAACTTTAGAGAGGGGGGAATGACTCATTGTTTGTATTATTGTTTTCCCTCATACGCAGGTAGTCCAAAATTTGCTTTTATAGGCAATAGATTACATACAATTCTCTGACTCATGAATTTTTTGCCTGGGTTAAGGTTGTTGTTGGTTTACAAGGCCTACCACATTCTTTTTTGCTTTGTTCTCTCCAGTGCTGGTGTATAATTAAAGGCTTGGCTCTTTGAGACATGGATTTACATGAAAAGAGCCCTAGAGGTGCAAGTTATTTCTGTTAATGAAAAACCATCTTGTCTTTCAATGTTATGTCAAAAAAAAATTTTTTTTCACTCATCTAGAGTTATTAATATTCCTTTAGGAATAGAGAGATGCTTCAAGTATTGCCATGTTGAAAACACTATTTAATTTTTCCTTTTTTAGTCAATTCCACTGAGTTCTTCAAATGTGTATTTCATATATGATAGGTGTATTTTTAGCATTAAACTGTTGTAAATCTAATGATTTTCAATTTTAAAGTATGCATTTCACTATTTTTTAAGAGAAACAAGTACAAAAATGTCTTTAAAAAAAGAAGTATTTTTTATTTGAATTAAATCTTTAGCTATTTTAAATATAATCACAATTGGGAGTATTGAGGCACAAAATCAATTTTTGCAATTATTTCCCCAGCTGGTGAGTTTCTACAACCATCTACTTCAAGTTGTGTTTTACATAATTTTTGTTCCATTATCAAATTTTAAGAATAATTTGGATAAGTGAATTGACCAAGTGTTTCTTCTAATTTTGATTATGTTCATAAAAGGAAACAACCTGTACCACTATATTGAAATAGTTCAGGAAAGGAGAAGCGAAATTAGGAGATTATCATATTTAAAAAAAAAAAGAAAGAAAAAAAAAGTAAATTTTATCCCTTTTCCCCCCTTTTAAATTCTTCAGGTGAGCATTTGAATATGTTTATAAAAATTTCTGAAATTTTAAGGTGTTAGGGTAAAGAGTTCTTGTGTTTTATATAGTCTTACAGGGTTAACAGTGGAAAGTGAAATCTCAGCAAACTTTATGTCCTTTAGTCTCTACCATCTATAAAAGAATTTTACATATTATAGCATATGTAATCTCTGATCTCTGGTGTGTTCAGCCACCAGCTCAATTTTCTTGCTTTCTTTTAGGGTATTTCATATATTTTAAAACTATCTCGTCAGGGTATGCAGAAATGCTTTGGATTTGGTGGTAGTTTGCTTTTTGTTTCTATATTTTGGTGTTGGGTTTTTTTTAATTCCCTAGAGCATTGGTTCTTGATTATTTCCTTCACTTATCTTTAAAAATGCCTTTGTTCTTCCTGTGTGTTTCTGTCTCTTTGCTTGTGACATTCCTTCTAACTATAAGTTTCCCTTAATTGGCAGGTTTGCATTTGAGTTTCCTACGTGGAATGACCCCTTGTTCCTTGTTCTGCAGTGTCAGGAAACAGAAATGTCATTGCTGATTAGGGGCCTGAACCCTCTGCTCCTCCTTCTCATACAGTAGGCAATCTTGTTCTGTACACACTCTAGCTGCAGGGTCAGCCTTAGGGGAACTCTAAACAAGTGTCCACATGGGATACCAAAGTGGAAGGGGCACTGATAGGGGCAAGTGTTCTTTGAGCTCATTTGTCTACCACAGAAAGTCACTTCTGTCCCTTCAAATGTAAAATGTCCACTGGCATTGCCCAAGTGTGTACATTTTAACCACATAGAAGCATTTTTGTGCCTCTGGCTTACTACACATGTACATCAGTGATGTTAATAACACCTCTGCCTAACAATGTGACACCGAGATGTACTTCTAATGGTTGTCTTTCCTCTGAACTGAGATACAAAAGCTTTCATTTTTGGATCTGAAACCCTCTGTTAAACCAACTTTGACCTCATCCCAGGGCATGATTACCTAGTCTTGCTTGGGGCACCTGAAGCTCTAAAGATGGCCCTGTGTAGCTGTGGTTGAAAATCTTTCTGCTTAGTGCACAGAGTGCATCCTGTCTTACAACTGAGTGGAAACCTCTGCTTTTTCCACTTTTGCTCCTCACCTAGGGAAGTGGAACAAACCAGGAGAGGGAGGAAGAGAAACTACACAGAAAAGAAGAACAGAAGGTAGTGGCTTCAAGTGGCAGGGAGCATGCATAAGACCAAAACTTCTCCCTAAACCAAAGGATTCTGAAAAACAGTGAAGCTAAAAAGAGGGGAGTGGGAATAACACTTGACTTCCTACCATATTCATAGCCTGAAGGAAGTCTATGGACAATCTACAAAGATGAGGAAATGGAAGTAAAACATAAAGGGCAAACTATGGATCCCTTTTACAACAACTGAGAAAACTGATATTGCTTAGAGTATTTCAGGGATAAAGGAATACCTTTACTCCCTAGTGCAGCCCACAAGAGCCATTCTATAGTCACAAGGATAACTTGTTATCTATATAACAACTCCATATCCAAACCAAAAGTATTCATCCATGAGCTCATAAGCTGTGGCATATGGATTTATTTTCATTTTATTTATCTGAATAGCGTTAAAAATAACATATTTTTACACATGTTAGAAAAATCACAAAACCATTTTTAGAACGTAAATTGCTCTTTATTTTGTCATAGGCAGGTGTATAGGTCTATTATTACAGAAGATTGTTGCTAATATATCTATGAATCAACATATTAAATATCTACATTTTTATGAATTTATAGACAGATAAAAGAGAAAATTTGAAAGATAATTTGTTGTTTATTTTTCTAAAAATATTATATATAATTTAGAGGTGCCAGTGATCCACATTTCTATAAATTCCTTCAGTTAGAGTAAGTAAAACCTTTACCAGTTTCATAAAACTGTCTTTGGAAGAGATGTAAAATTCAACCCTTCTTGACTGGCTTGTCATTAAAAATCCCATGACACTTTTCACAAGAGAAAGGCTATTAGCTATAATACTCTGGCCAAAGTCCAAATCACTTTGTGGCTACCAAATCCCCACTTGGAGAAGTTATTCTGCACTTTCCTCAAAACCTTCCTGCGCAGAGCACCAATTTTTTTTCTAACAAGCTATATCATTTTGATAAGTCTTATATGAACATTTAATATGATTTTTTGGATCAATACAGTAATCCTGTAAAATAAAAGTTAAGGTAATAGCAAGTCTATAAACTCTCAACTGCATTAAAAAAATCAGATATTTTGAAACAGATTATTTAGCATGTCCTTCTTTTTATGATCTTTTTTTTCCCTCAGGAATTTTCTGGAATAAGCTTATACATAATGTAGTGATGTTTGTTACCCAATATATCATCTTTACCTGGAATCCATGGGCAGGTAATTAAACAACTAATTTGTCCTAGAATTTTGAGTTTCTCCATTTTATTTAATTGTTTTAGGTAATTCAGCTGAAAAAAAAATAGTTTGCACTTGGTATGGTTTGTTTAGATGAGATGCTGTGAGACCATTTGGTCATCCAAAAGGTTATCCTTACTACCAAAAAGCAGGACATATTTTCTCTCCTAGTCCAACTGTTGGAGCTGAAAAAGTGGTTTTTTCTTTTGCTCTCTACAGGCTGAAGGCATGTCCTATATTTGATGTTTGTGTCTCCATGTAGGTGACACTGGTTCAGGACTAGCCTATGAGTGTTGTCTCAGACCAAGACAGATTTTCAGCCACACAATTATCCCCTCACTTTCCCAAACACTGCGTGTATCTAAAAATTATCTGAATACATCTCTCACTATTCAGTTCCAATGTAACTTAACACAATACAATTTCACCAAGCTAAATTGAAATTAAGTAGGTTTAGAATAGGTTGACATTTTAGTAAGGAGCAGGCAGTGTGGAATCCTTATCCACTGAGCCTGCTTCTAAGAGTTGCAGTAGGGGTTCATATTAGGCTTGACACCCTTCAATATTTATCAATTCTCTAAAAAGAAAAAATAAAATCAGAGCTGATAAAATTTATGGGATGACACAAAGATTGGCACAGTGGTAAATAATGAAGACAGGCAGTCATGGGAAGTGATCTGTATCACTTGATAACTGAACCAATTCAAATCATGTATGTTTTAATACAGCCAAAGTCATAGCTATGACTTTGCAAGAATAAGAAGCTACAATTAGGTGAGACATTAGAAAAATTAAAGTTCGTCATTCCATTTTGGTGCATAGTATAAGTCCTGTTAAAGATGGGCATATACACTTCTATATGAGAGCAAAAGAGAACAAAATCTTCCTTCTCTCCTTCGTCCTGACTCTCACAACTTCCTTCTAAGAACTGACTGGCTTCTGACCCTTTTATTTACATATCTGTCTTTTATTCACATTCATGTTTCTGACTTTACTGTCATTAGGGGAAGGAGAAACATGAATACAGTTCCATCTCAAGACTTCACCAAGTTTGAGTCCCATTTCTAGAGAATCATAAACTGTCCTCACAAACCATTGGTAAGTGTACACTGTAGACAATTAATTCAATATGACCCTCCAGGAAAATGCCATAGCAAAGAGAGACAGTCTGATCTGTTGATATCTTAAAGGACAATAATGAATAGGATTAGGAAGGCAGTTTTATTTTTCTTTTTTCTAGCCTGCGTTTTCAAAAAGTTACTGAATACTTTGGAGGGGTTCAGATAAAAATGATTCAAAGTTCAAACATGAGAGATAAGCAACTTTGCATAGATTGGAAAAAAAAAAAAAGGCTTATACCTATAAGGAAATGCCTTCCTGGGAAGAAAGACTAGGTACACTTTGCTGGAAAATATCCTTCAGTCAAACTCAAATTATTGGGTTCAATGCAGCAATCAGGAGCTAAAAATCTGTTGCTTACAGGGGACCAGACTAAAGGTCTCATCATCCCTTTTTTCTGACCCTAAATTGTGCAGAAATTTTGTATCAAATTAAATTCTGTTTCAATTTTCACCATTTCAAATCATACCAGTCTGGAGACTTCACTAGGGTGATTAGCTAAATGTTTGTGAGAAATCGCTGACTCAGGGAGATCCCACTATATGTGATTTTAAAATAACAGGAAGTATAAAGCAATACCAGATGTGAAATTTCCAAGATGAGTGTGAAAGGACAGTGTCAGTGCAAGCATAAAACCTGAAAAAAGACATAGTTCGTCTTGGGGGGAGGAGAAGGAAAAATGTGAAAGAGGAAGGAGAGAGACCTCCAAGGATTAGTTTGGATAAATATGAGATTAGTATCCAAACTTCTTGGTACTTCTCCAAACTAAATTTCTAACCTTAAGAGCCTCATCCACCCATCATAATTCTAACTGATCTTTACTCAAGCTGCCAAGGTCATGGCTATTAAGGGGCAGAGGAGGAGACTATTGGAAAAAAACAAACAAATCAAAACAAACCCCCAAAGTTTTAAATAATAATTTATGCTAATTATGTGTGTGAAATATTTTTTCCTGCATGTCCTAACATAGAATATCTCCACAGCCTCCATCTGTTTATCATCTAAGATGTGTTAGCAAGATGTGACTGCTCATCATTCTGCTCTCCCACAGCATGTTACAGTCACTGTAATAACATGTACAATAGAAATAAACTACTTGATCCTTCATTAGAAAATAAATTATACTACCCTCATACATTTACTTTACTTGTAAAACATTAGAATAGAGCTCATGAAAACATTTACCCACAAGAAAATCACATAGTTAAATATGATCAAATGCATACATTGCTACCTAAGGCTCCTTGGAATAATTTCTCTAGCCAGTAGATAGAAAATTTATAAATCCATCTCTGGCATTTTTCCAGTAGTGTTATTAAACTCTTGGAACCTCCCTTTTTCTGTGGTTCCTTATGTGTTTATTGTCATTCCAGTATCTCCAAGTTCCTCAGTTTTCACCCTATAAAGAGATACTGGCAAAATATTGATCAACTATTATATAATGGAATTTATCATGTATTAAGTTACAATTCTTGAGGTTTTTGTAACCTCTCTGCTTTAACTTCAGTTCTATTTCATAGTACTATGGTGGACCACATTTCTAGCAATTTGTGTTTTCTTTCGGATCTCTTTTATCTCAAGATTTTAGCACACAACTTTTATAAACAGCATTCTCACTGTAATTCTGGATCTCAAAATTATGACCATCTTGTAATCTCAGGAATGAAACCTTTCTTAAATTATTTGTAGGGAAAAAATGAACAAATAGTCTATCAAAATTATAGTGCTGCGCTGCTCTGTGACAACACAATTACTTCGTTAGTTACATGAGAGAAATATATGCTCATATGGAAACATCAGGTATAGTCTCCAAATAACCTTACAAAGCAGCATATTCATTTTATTAAAAGTTGATTATTATCATTCATATTTATCCAAAAACTCATAATCAAACACTATAAGTTAAAAAAAATTCCAAAGTCTGGTATTTAGGATCTAAGACTTGCCACAGTTGCAAATGACTTCATATTAAGACCTTTTCTTCCTTCCCCACCACATTTTAAAACTGTATTCCCCTTCCTTCACTGCAGGGGAAAACAAGAACAAACCAAAAACACCCCAAACAAACAAAACGAGCAACCAAACCTAAAGTCTTTAATATTTATTGAATAAATGCATCTTACTGTAAATAATATAAGTCACATTGCCATGAATGCGGATAAAGACTGACCAAGGATGGCTCTCAAGAATTTGCTCATTGACTTCAAGGTGTTATTCTCTGTTTCTAGCTCCTCATGTTTTAAAGTGAACTCCTCAATGTATATCATTCATTAAATGAATCAGCAGGCAAAACAATGCAAAATTAGAAGAGAGGTGTAAATTTTTTCCACTAATATTAATGAGGTGTTAACTTTAAAGTGTTAACTTCAAAGATTAATTACACCTACAAATACAAATACAGCTAATCTCTTCACTGCCAGAGGTTGAATATGTTCAGTTAAATCTGTCCAACACATCTAAATTTCCAGTCAGGAATCAACTATTCATTTATTTTAATGGAACTACATGGACCTATGAAAAATTGATGCTGTAATGTATACATGAAGCAGAGTAAATGAACCTTGTGTGCTAGTTCAAAAAATTCATCTAAATAGCTACACATTAAAAATACAATGCATTTTTACAGAATTAAGTAAAAAGAGCTGGTTTTTTTCATTCTACCTCTAGACACTTATTTATAGAAACATACAATTTAAACTCTGCCAACAATTCAAAAGTGTTCAAAGGATTAGAATGCATCTTACAGAAAATCTGAAAAACCCTTTCTAATGAAATTAATTTGTGCCAGCCTCAAGAAGAAAAATGAAAAATTTGACATTGACTTCCACAAATCTTTTTCACATAAGTCTTTTCCATAGCTTTTCAATTTCAATAAGATTTAGATAAGATGTGAGAAGTCGTAACTCACTTCCCAAATAGATCATTTAAATCATGTATTCAGTAGTAAGTAGTAGTAGTGTTGTTAAGGGAAGTAAGTAAATTGCAAAGAGCAAAAGAATGAGTGATCCTGTAACCTGGAGTGAAAATATAATCCAAAGTGTCACTAATAATACAAATTTGTTTTCTCACAAATTTTAAATGACCTGTACTACTGATTCATCAGATAACATCTCTACATGGAACTCTTTTTTAATAAAAATCCTTGGAAGCATTTATCTGAAATTATTTCAGTACTAGCATTAAAAAATAGTAATGCTTTAACTGCTTACAGCAGTATTACACACAATTTGACATTTCATTCAATTAAGACTGAAGAAGAGGTTAAGAAGGCAAAACACAGTTTTGCGGAATAGGAAATATTGTTGGTTAGGAGTACGGAAACTAGTGCAAGAGGATTTTATTGCTGGGAGAGAAAGCATCAGATACATGTGTTGATTTTTAGTGACTTCAGAAACTAATATCCACTGTATATAACCCATAGATTTTTTTAATTCACTTCTGATACATACTGAATATTTTTACCTATTGAATTGATTAAACAATACTGAGAATGGTTATTGAATGCACCACAAAATGAAAATTTTCTGAATGTTACGTTCAACTAACAGTATTAATAGTGCGAATAGTGTCTGAGAGCTTTAACTATAGGTACTGGCCTGGAGCTTGATTTCTGACTTTTGTGAGGTGGGAGTAAGATGTAGACAAGACCATAATCGAATGATTATTTATGTATGTATGTATGTATGTATCTATCTGTGTATCCATGTATACCACATTGAAGATATTAGTAAGATAATGCAGGTGTATCTAAACAACCCAACATCAGAGGAATTAAAGACTGCAAGACTGTAAAAGCTAAAACATACTGATTCCATAAGGAAAAGTTTCTCAAAGACAACTTATAAAAAAATAGGTCTCTAAATAATTTTGGATTGCTGAGTCCTAGTCCAGAAGGATCTTTCATACATCCTTTCATCAGTCTTCTGCATAAATATTTATTCCAGACTTTAATTCCAGAAGCAGTACTGAGGTCTAGTCAAAAAGAAAAAAAAACCAAAACAAAAGACAAAACAAAAATGAAAGCGAGTAATGAAGATGGTGTAATGTTAATGCCCCTGGGAAAATTGTAAATACAGACTAGCCCTAAATACCTTAACTAACTGAAAGCAATGCAGAAGAAAAATAATTCTGATTAATAAATATAAATTAAAAATAAATGCAATTTTTCTTTGCAATTGACAAACCAATGATTTCCCTATAGTTATTCCTGCTAGATAATGATTTAAGAAGTAAACCATGAAAAACATCCCACATCAAAAAACCCCAAATCTCCCAAACCAGCAGCAAACCCTCTCTTTTCTTATGCAATCAATGAATCAATCAAAAAGAATATTCTGTCTTCAGCTTTCCTGTTGTTCTTATAGCATTGCTCAACCTCCTGAAATGACATTGCCTGATATTTATTTCAAAGCAAAAGAACTTGAAGAGGGAAATTTGCAGCGAATTTCCTGGAAACTGCAATTCTTGTATGCTCTCCAAAATCTAAGCAAAGTTATGGACTACTTTTCACATCCCATCACCCCATTTTTTTTCATTCCAATAATTTTATAAGTTATTATATCACTTTAGAATAGACAGTGAAGTGAGAAATACATAGGCCTTGTTTACCTCATTCTTCGACAACAAGTTTACTTGTCTCTTTTCTCTCTACTACACTCCTCAATTTTTTTTACACTAATAATTTTTTTCATTTTACTAGTGGGGAAATAGTTCATCATAACTGAGTATAATGCTTACATGACAACATGAAGTTTGACCTGCTGGAAACTTTAAATGTACCATTTGAAGAAATACTCACATATACCTATTAAGACATTAAAGTCTGATTTCTGAGGATTAAAAGAGAGTTAGTGACCAAATACTTTGAAAATCTGATTTTTAAGTCCTTTGCATCTCAACTTCCTAACTCTAAAATGTGTCCTGCAGAAGCTGAAATAGGGAGGAGATGGTACTACTGTGTAGGGATCCAAACTTTTGACAAAGAAATAGAACCTGAAGCATGGCATCTACAGTAACCTTGTTGGGAGCTAAGAGAGGCTGTCTCAGGGCCTGGCTGAAAACACTTCTGTTACAGATCAGCAAGTCATATAATCTCATTCTTTGCTTCAGTCTGAATAACACAGAGATCATTTATGCAGAGAGATTGTTCTTTATATTCCTGTTCTCTATATGTAGCTGTCCATGAGAAGTGGGTTCTTTTTGTCATCTTCTCTTGGGTGACTCAATATCTTGATTGTGAAATTCGTATTAAATACCCCAAGCAATAGATGTTGGTGGTCACTGCAATCTGACCAGCAATTCTGATTTGGACAAATGTAAAACATATCTCCAGATTTAAATGATTTGGAAATTTTCAGTTAAGATAAAACTGTGTTTCAAAGGTAATACTGTGTTTCAATGGAAAGGTTTCCTTCCTAACTTCGGTACTTGCTGCAGATTCATAGCTCTACCTTGCCATCTTCCTTCAGATATGTAAAATGTCCTCTGTAATCTTGACGAATAGGCTCAATTACAATGGTAAGATAACTCTATTATTGAGAAGAACTCTAATATAATAAATCAAACTATAAATAACCTTAAAGGACTTATCCACACAGAGCTGTACTTAACATATGCTTTATTAAGTAGAGTTTATAAATTATACATTTCCTCTCATTCTCAACATCTCACTTTCACCTTATGAGGCCCATATCAAACAATAGTATAACGTCAATCTAATCAAAAAAGTCTCATGAAATATATAAAATTATATATTTCATAGATACAGGATTCAAATTCTCTTTGGAAGTTTAAATTTTAATTATCTCCCAAATTTTGAGTTTTCTAACAGCAAAATGCACAGCAAACCGTACTATTGTTTACTGAGTTTATCTGTGAAATTAAAAATGTGATCACCATCTAGTACTTCTTTTAAGAGACAGTATTCTATTTAAGAAAGCATGCAGCCATTGTGAATAAAGAAAGTCTGTAAAAGAAGACTCTAATTTCAAATTTTGCCCTTAACAGTTAAATCATGTAAGGTTTTATTTTCTGAATCCCTGAAATGGATTTAACTCCTTTGGTTTTGGCTCATATTTCCCAGATTTGGCTTTAGCTGTCTAATATGTCTTTAATGTCTTCATATTCTGTCCTTTTATCAGATTATTAAAGCATCTTACATATCCGCTAAAGAGAAAACAAGAAGTTCTCTGTTTTTCTCTTTCCATCCCTCCTGACAGCAGGAATTGATTGGCTTATTTTTTGGCTTTGGTACTGGTAGGTGAGAGAAGTAGGCTTCACTGCTTTGTTCTGAAGGTATTGAAATTTATGGCCACTTAGATCTACTCCAGATGTGGTTCCACAGTTGTGGGCAGCTGCCAAAAACCTTTAGCAGCTGTACAAATGCTTATGACCACGTAGGGAGAAGCAGTCTCTGAGGAAATTTCAGTCAATCTCTCAAAGCATGGAAGCTTTGAATTTAACACAATATTCATTGGAAAGCAACTTAGTGCTGTGATCTCAGGCCCTGTTAGTTCAAATACCTTTCTAAAGTTGTTTTTAAATGAACTTTTGGATGACCAGACTTCCATAAGATCATTATTCATGATAGCAGAGTTTTTAATGAATCAACTCCATACATGAAATCTATTATGGCCAAAAAACTTAAAAATGCAGATATTGTATCAGTCCAGTCTAGCCATAAATTGAAGTGGTACTTCTTTTTTAGCCTTCTTTTTACAGATGAAGACTCAGCATGTCTATTTGTTGTCAAAATCAGAAGAACACATATTGATGTTAATAACTGAGCTTTAGTTTATTTTTTTTTTTGCACAGCTTTAATGGTAAACATGAAGCAAATTTATAACATGAGGGAGAGTTGCTTGTGCAAATCAGATATTTCAGGCTAGTAGCTGGGACAATGGATAGAAAAATTAAGAGTTTAAAGATCTATACCATAGGTTGCTATAGTGTAATTTAATATTACAGTTCTTTACTTATAATAAATAAAATATAATTTGAGGATGTTGTTGAGATACACTAATATATTTTAAAGTGTTATAATTTAAATTGTAATTAAAAACAATAAACCTGGAAATCAAGAATATATATAATATACAAAATATATATAATATATATTATATATATAATGCTTTCCTAACCTTTTAGACTGTGCCTGTCTGGGATTGATAATAGGGGATTCCCCTCTGTTGCCTGGGAGAAAAAAGCATTCAGCTGGATGTCAGTTTTCTCCATTCTGACTAAGATTCCTTGGCTGGATTTCTCACCTCCATTTCTAGCCAATGTCTGGCCTTTTACCTTCAGCTGAAGCCACAGTTTTTATTTGCACACTTTCTACTGGGGCTTAAGGAAGAGAAGGCCATGGTCACATGACAACCATCTACTCACACCAAAGAGCCTTCTAGGTCAGCAGTCCTTGCATGTTCTGTAACCAGAACACAGGTCTGTTCAATCTTAACAGCTACTGCCAGTTTGTCCATATCAATCTAGATACATGTGCCTGATGGAAATCTTACTAATATTTCCAGAAAAATATTCATCCTTTTTCAAGAAACACGAGCTTTCAGCTATCCATAATAGGTTATCTAGTTTCTGGATTCATCAGCCTAAATCCTAATTACTTTTTTGAGATTATGCTTGGGATTTTTAGAATTTTATTAGGAGTGATGCCATCTGTGTTCATTGCCTTGTATCCCATGCATCCTTGTGAAAAGAGAACCCCCATCTCCTTTCTACTTCAACTTTGACCTATTACCAGACTGATTTTTCCTGAGTCTTCTGAACAAATCCAGATACTTCATTCTTTCCTCATGTGTCAAGTTATCCAACAGTATAACCACCTTGGTGGCCCTCTAACAGACCCTTTACATTTTATCAGTTTCTTTTGAAGCATGGGCAAACCAAAACTGGACATAATATTCTAAGGATCTTAAGAAGTGCTGAGTATGATGGAATAATCACACCCCTTGAAGCTGAGGATATGGTTTGTCTTCACTGCTGACAGGGCATTCTGCTAAGTCACATTCAGCTTGCTGTCCCGTGGAATTTGAGTTCATCATCAATAAAGCCAGTCAATTTCTATGGCAAGACTGCATTAAAAACTTTTAATGCAGTCACAGTTACCAAGTGATTTACATCTTAGATTTCTTTAAATTTCTTTCCATGATCCCACTGAGGTGAAAGATGTGACATGCTAAATCAGACTTCCCTAGCTCACACCAGATCTTTAGGTTATAGTTTCCTGTTTTCCAATCAGGAGATCAAATTTCAGTTGTTAACTTTCAGGCTGCTTTGTCCATGAGCTATCAGAAGAACCTGACATCTTAATCCTGATAATCCTAGTCTATAACTGGCTAAATTAAAAGAAGCTGGTTTACTTGTAATTTAGTAGTATGCATCTTCAAGTCCTTGTCATGAACTTGGTTTCAGCTTCATGTTATCCACTCATAATGCCAAGCTTTTCACAGACCCAAGTTGTTCTGACTACCATCTTTTTATCCTGGTACTCTGAGAACAAAGCTGTGGTAGCTGAAGTCATAGCATCAATCTGTAGCTTCCTCACAATTTTCCAGTTTATTCCTTGCAGTAACACTTCATTAATCCTAAGTCTTCCTCTTCTTTCAACATCCTTAACCCTCTGAAATTATGTAGACAACATCAGAAACAGGCAAAATAAGACTCAAGTGATATCCATAAAGTAAAAACACATTGGTCCTTCATACTCTCAAAAAACCAAGTTAAAGATTTTAAAGTTAGTATTAATTTCATAATATTGATGCAGACTCTGAAGTGTGAATGTATTGAAGTATTTTCAGGAAAATTTCACAGAATTTGCTGAATTGGATATAGAACCTTTACAAGGAGTATGAGTAAGCTGTAACAATCATAAGAAGTCTAAGACAAAATGGATTATTCTTTTATCTCTGTGGTAGCCTCTGTAGCACTTCTGGATTTTTAAAGACATCTAAATTTGCCTCATGAAGTTTGTATTTTAAATAGAATCCTTGTACCAACTGTGAAAGAGGGAAAGGGGGAAAGGACAGATAACTATCATCCTAGCATGGTTTATATAATTCAGGACTTGGGGCATTTCAGCACTATTTTTCCCACACACTGGATCAAAGGCTGTAGGGCTGCCAAAACACTTCCACTTTATCTCAACTACTAAAGTGTTCAAAAGGAAAAACCATGTTTAAGGTTACTAAGACACAGTACTTCCAAGAAGCTGCCTGTCAGGTTGTCTGCACTGAGCTTTGAGCTCACTTACAAATGCAGTAGTGATAACAATTTCAAACATGGTTTGGTTGGTCATATGACAATGTCAAAGTTTCCAAAACTCTTTTCAGGCATGATATTTGAGCTGCAATGATATGTAACAAAGACTTTTGGAAAGCGTGTTTAAAATGTTATATCCTATTTAAGGTAGAATTACATGTCAAGCAAGTTCAAATTTGTTATTTAAATATGCCTCAAAGCTCAAAGTAGACTGAAAGAGACAGGCTGTCCCATAGTAATATGATGGAACATTTTCTTTGGTGTTTATAAATTATGAGGATGAGACAAAAGGGATCATGTATTTTGAAATACATACTCATTTCCTACAAGATAATTCATTCACAGTATAATTTTCAGTCTTTGAAAGGAAAATAATTTGTTACAGTTCTATTTTTCTCTATCTTAATAAAGTTTGTGTGGTTCAGATGTCCTAAAATATTGAAACCTTTATTAAGAATTCCCAAAAGTGTTTTCCAGTTATTTTTATGTTCTACTGATCTCTAATTAAGACCCTAAATGGTTTGAAGTGACATACACATAAGTAAAGGAGCTCTGTTTCCAATATAACTAGTCTTGCCAAGGATTTGCAAACTGTAAGAGTAAATGAAATACCACCAGATATTTTTTTAAATATCAAAATATTTACCTCTTTTAAATCTCCCTCTCTGTTTTTTTTTTTTTTGTGTAGTGAAGATTCAAATTAAGTTGTAATTTCAGTACTTGACGTTCAGAGCTTCTCAGCTGCTAGACATTAAGATGTTTTCAGAATTTAAAAAAAAAATAAATGTATAGATATAATATGTGTATATATATATAATAAATACATCTTATTTAAAAATTAGCAAAGCATTTGAAAGCTTTGTTATAATAATGTTCCAAGAAATATATTCTATATATAATCAGTCACATGTCAGATATGCTAGATAGCTGACATCCTGCATTTTATTAGGCAATGAAGTGAGGAATTTAGATGGACCATATCAGTAAGTCTGAACTTTTAACCTATTTTACTGAGGAATACTTTTTACTGCTGAATAGATTTTTAGATAGGCCTGTCTTTTTATAAAGACCTTGAGTCTTTCTGAGTACTTTTCTGAGTATTTTTATAGCAATTGTATATTTGGTGTGTTTTTTAAACATGAAATGTTGTTTAGGGCTCTAAATAATCAGTCTATATACAGAAGCTGCAATATGCACATAAACATGAAATTTTTATTTGGTCATTCATCATATAAAAGAATTTCCACATTAAAATGTTAAAAACACTAGACTAAGTCCTTCTAAAAACTTTTCCCTGAATTCAAAAAATTCAGGAGGAAAGAGAAAAACATTTCATCTTATTATCCACAACACAATTTGCATTGGAAGATTTTTTTTTCCCCTGAAAAGGATATATCCAGTCATTTCACATGTAACTGTTCTATGTCTGTCTTCCCTGTGACAGTTGCCTGCAGGGTGAAGAGCCTCAATAGATGTAGGATTGAGCAAGCATTACTCAAGGGAACAGAGAAAAAGAGAATGATCATAAAGAAGTTAATAAAAAAAATTATCAATGTACTGTTCCTCTCACTTTGTAAATGTAAATCCTATTGGTTTAAATTTAGAATTATAGTCAGACATAGCTTCATATTTAAAGGGTTGTACCACCTATCAGCAACTGTCACTGTTCAAATTGATCCTCAATGCCACTGAAACAACTGTGGCACATCAGATGAAATGTATGTAGCTATCTGTCCTACACCAAGTATGCAGCAGAGATACAGTCAATTAAGAGGCAGTGTTAATTGACTGTAAAATCATTTGTCTGGCTGTGTATCTTCAAAGCTAAACAAGGTAGGATAAGAGACATCTGTCCTTTACTTAGTGTACAAGTGGCCCATGAAATATCAGCCTCAGTTCATAGTCTGGTTCTCATTTTCAAAGGTCTTTGTCCTGTCTGACTTGAGTACTTCTTCCAGCACTCCAGCTATATCACAACTCACAAGTTTTATTCGCCAAATTAAAATGAGTCATCAGCAAGAATCCTTGAGCTAGTGACTACAGCTTCTCATAGTCAGCAAGGTAAATAAGCAATATTTTGAAAGAAAAAAAATTGAAGCTGAAAGAATTCCTGGACAAATGATACTCAGTAGATACGGCAAATCTAAAGTAGTAGATATAATAACATTTTGTGTAATCCTTGAGAATATTGCTTTAAATTGTAGAAGAATGGGAATACAGACGTTTTCATGAGATAGAAGCAACTGACTCTGTGCAGCTGCATAACAGTTTAAATGCAGCAAGTGCCTCTTCTGGCTATTTTTCTGACCAATCATTGCTTCAGGCAGAGTTGGCATGCTTGGTCTGGAGATGCTGATGGTGTTTTTTTCAAATGTCTAAGTTCAGATGAAAATTGGTAAAAATTCATGCTTTCTACTTTAGAAAGGGAACCATGAACTATATTCTAGAAATATTTAGTGACTTTATACCTATCCTGGATACCATCTTGTAGATGAACTTTAAGGGCTAGTCAGTGTAGTAGAAGTATTTTAACCCAGTAGAAGTCCTGCAACAAAGAGTAAAGTAATCTGAATCCTTGTGAGATGGCAACAAAGTTAGGAAAGAGGAACATAAAATTGCAGTTGAAAGGTTTTATATTATCATTCAAAACTGTGATGTTCTCTGGCTGTTGTTCACTTAAGATAAAGCTTTTAAAATTCTAGTCAACAAAGCTGTTATCAGATAAAATGGCACTACACAGAGATAATTAGCTGATTCTGTCAGATAAAGTAAAATTAAGATCTGATTCAGGCACTGCAATTGATACATTATAGGTCATATTCAAATAAGGCTACCTACCATTGTATCAAATGTAAGTCTGGAAGAACAAGAACTGCAAAATCCAGTAAAAGTTCTTGTTTGGTCATATATGTTCTGATCTGAACTATAATATATCAGTTGGCAGTACTAAGAGCAAAGCCAATCCAAATACTTCCATAAAACATACAAACAATTTATACTAAAACTGGAGATTGTACCTTCTTTCAGGAATTAATTTTAATTACAATATCAGTATTTAGGGGTATTGTTTGCTACTTTATGAATCTGAACATGATAGTTATGTTAAGAGGAAATTTCTCAATTAAAGCACTTGGAAGTAATGAATTTTATCCTATGAGAGAAGGAGAAATATTTCCACAATGATCTCCAAAACAAAACCTATAGGGAAGGAGACATCTTTACCTGGCTGTCCCTTACAAGGCATCTATAGGATGATACCTCACCTTCACCATAGGAAAAAAAATGCATAGCTACAAAAAACCCACAAAGAAAATCTGACCCCAAAAAACCCCAAAACATCAAAACTAACCCTTAAAACTAAAAATGGATACATAACTGTAAATCTAGATACTAAATAGCACACTGGGAATCTATGGATAAGATTTTGCAAGCATCTTATCAAGACCAAGAGAAATCTAAAAGTGAAATTGACTTAATAAAGATATTTGCTCATTCATTTAATGGATTTTACTCATTCTGGACAATCAAGCAGAGTGAGTTTGAATAATAATGCCCGATGTCAAACCAAAACCAAAATTCACACAAAGTGTTTTTCTGCTGACACCTTCTGCAGGACTTCACCTCTAAGTAATACCTGTGTGGTAAATTACTTGACCAGTAACCAGGCTGCTGAAAGCATTTTACACATGTTATTATAAAAAATAATTTTTATACTGTTATCAATGAAAACATATCAAAATTAATCAGAGCATTCCTCTTCTTGTAGAAAATGCAGAGCTTTTTCAAATCCCAAATATAAATTTCCTTGACACTTGACATCTTAAAAAAAGAAAAAAAGAAAAAAAAAGAAGGTAGAAAAAAGAGCAAGAGGCCATCACTATCCTAAGCTGCTTAGAGATAAGGAGGTATTAAAAAATAGAGTTCTGTGACCTGGGGTCATTAATTGATTGTTAGACCAAAAATGAATCTGTGAATAACTACTTTGATTCCCTGTATCATCACAAAAGCATCCTTCCCACATAACGAGTATACTGATAGGAAAGTTTTCATAGCTGTTTTATCACTCCTTTTACCTCAAGCACTACAGGTTTGGGCTAACGTGAGGTGCAGTTCACTAATATACCCTGTATCAATGCACTGACCTTTTACTGTGACTCCTAGCTCCAGGAAGAACTCAGACTTACAATAAGAGTTTAAATTTGAGAGAGGTTATTTTCCAGATCTCTCTTGTTGCTGTTTGGAGGTCAATTGGTTGCAGTGGGGAGAGTAAAGGGTATTTCTAATCATTCTTAGAGCAATGTATTCTGTTAGAGGGCAGTGATATTAAGAAGGAATGTAGGGAAACAGATAAAATGAAATGAAAGTTGCACAGCATAAAGATTTTAAAGATTTTAACTAAATATCTACTACTTCAGGGAGGTTGAAATGGCTTAACAAGCTATGGGTTGACCTGTGAAACCTGATGTTCCAAGGGACCGAGATTGACAGTTGGGTTGGGACCAGTAACCCTGTTAACCCAATGAGGGTTTCAATTCCGGAGCACACAGCAAAGAATCAGTCCTCATTTTCCTGGGTGGAAGTGGCAAAAAAGAGAGCACCCAAAGTTGAGCAGCCTTGACCATTAAGACAACATATAAAATTGGTGTATAATGACGAACATTACTGAAATCTACTACCAAGGGAAGCATGCAGTAGATATATGGGATAAAACTCCTTACTGTGAACACTGGTATTGAACACCTTGTACAAAGACACCACTGTGTAACAGAAAAGAATAGCTACACATGCATTTCCACAGGGATTCCAGAGAATATTATGAATCATCTTCACACTAAATATTGGAAAACCATTTGAACTTTTCACCTATTGTTGTAAATAATGACTAGATTTTCATTAAATTTATAATGAATATGCTCTGACATGATCACATTCATGATTTTAAGAATATTCCAGTCTGCCAGGAGTAGTTACCTAAAAAGTGAGCTGCAACTTACTGTTGTGGTTACAGATAGCAGCATTCCCTGTTGCATTCAAATTCAGTCACTCCATCATATATGGAAGAACAACAATGGCCTTACCAGAACTACCTTTTATATAAATACCAAGTGCTGCTGTATACAGCAGACCAACTCATTGTGTACTCAAGTATACTCAAGTATATGCTTAACTGATGGATCAAGTGCAGCCTCATCTCCTATTTCAAGATTAGTATGAAGATGATGTTCTGGAAAACCTCTGTCCTGCACAGGTGAAACAGCAGAACAACAGACAAACAGATATCTTTCTACTAGTGCCAAGAGAGTTATGCAACTTATAGCTGAGAACTGCCTTATGGATCCCCTACATCTGTATTACTCTGGTAGGAGGAGCACAGAAACACAACTGCCATTTTCCACACCTTAGGGATGAAACATTCTTTTGAGTAAAATGCTTTTATATCCTTTCTCCCCTGGTCTCTCCTCCTGTCTATTTCCCTTATACAACAAATAGCTGGTAGCCACCTCTAGATACTTTGCACGTTGGGATGAAGGAAGCAGAGCAAAGGACTTTATTTCTTATCAAAGGAATGGACCAAATGAAGACAAGCTAAGGAAAAATGTAGAATGGCAAAAGTTTCTTTAGATTTTCATCTTTTATGCCTTTCTGTGGCTTGATCAGAATAATTCAAGCAAGTACATGCAAGAAAATGATAGATGATTTTAAAAGACTAAGAAGAAAAAGGAAGCATTTATCAGTTAAAATATGAGTTGCTAGTTAATCACTTAGGCTTCAAATTTTTCAAGCTAAAATTTGTAAACCTTATTTTAGGAGCTTTTCTTTAGCATCTGTAAATCAGATAAATCAGAGAAGAAATGTGAAGAGGCTGTTAATTTTCTAGTCAGCCATGCACTATTAAGACCATCTGCAAACCACCATTTGTTCTTCAGTCTAGAAGATACACTTGAAATAGAAGTATAATGACTAACAACTTTAATCACAACAGACACTGTTCTGAAAAGAATATTTTTCAAATGTGATTTAAAATGCTAAATCTAATTGCATTTGGAGTATAAAAATATAAAATAGGGTATTTGTAGCTCCATTGTAAAACATGAAGGAGCGTTCATACTCTGTTTATTCATTATCTTTTCAAAGAATGCCTCAGTGAAGTGGGACACATGGAAAGTTAGTTAAAAGTTAGACTATTCTGCAAAAGGACACTACTTACCTATTCCCTTCCACTCGTACGTGTGAGGATTAAATAATAAATTTAGTTTCTTCAAACTTTGAGAACCTGTAGTGACATCTTTTGTGAACTCCAATTTTATGTGAAGAGATGGGAACCTTCCTCATCTAGATCAGTTGTGAAACAGATGGGATACCTTCGCAAAAATTTGCCATTATAAAGAGTTTATTTGAGCAGTGAGTTTATTTTGCAAATAGCCACTGAATTGCACATAGGGCATGACTAAATAAAAAAAAAAAAAAAAAAGATAAGTTTCTGGAAGACTTTTGAACCCTGGAAATCTAACTTCAAAAATCAGCAATCACATCAGATTGGTTTGATCTGGATATTTCTTTTTTAGCATTAGGCAACAGAGAGCAAAAAAAGGAACAAGGACAGCAATTTCAGAAAAAGCAAGTAACTGCTTCTGTGGACAAAAGCAGCAATGGATGGTAACTCATTGGACTTACTGCACTTTAGGTCAGTAGGATAAATGAGCAGGCACTAACAGGATACATACGCGTGCAATAACGGATAACACAAATAATGTGTGCAATTTTTTTTTGTGCTGGCTGGATTCCTCACATGTACATATATAGGTACATATAATCAAAAAGCTACATGGTCATGCCCCAGTAAATCTGAACAATCCTTTCCAAAACAGCTTTCCACAGTTTCTGCCTCCTGCTTCCTTCTGAGTTAGAGCTAGTCAAACAATTAAATTTGAATGGCATTATTCTCCAATTCTGATTATTAAACCCAAATTTATAAATCTTCTAAAATTCAACCTGACATTACAAAGGAGTATGTGCTGAACAGTACAACTCATCACTGCAAGTCATTATAAAGGTAAGCATACAAAATAGTTATATTCAACATTTCATATTCCATTACTTTCTGCTTGGTCAAACATATAATAAAAATACTTTACTTTTTTTTTTTTTTTTGAGACTGTTACCATGAAAAGAGACTCACAAAATACCAAGACAGGCCCAAAAATTCCTTTTAAGAATGTTTTATTTCTATTTGACAAAATATGGCTTATACTTTTTTTTGAAGCAGAGTTCAATTTACACATGACTTTATTCTGCTTCTCCTCGTCTTTGGAAGGTAATCACAGGGTCCAGATGCCAAGCTATGAAAGATCTTCTTCTTTCAGTTTCTTTCTGAATTAAATTAGATTTTGACTTGAGAAATGTGACCACATTATCTGTTTGAACATAAGGAAACTGCACAAATCCCTCATAAGACCTATGTAAAACTCCTTTTATGTTTAAGAAGGGGCAATTTTCTCATGTCCATATTTCTTAGAAAGGAATCTATGCTGTTCTTTAAGGAACTTGCATTCCAGTGCACATTTTTCTGGTGCTAGTTGAGTTTGGAATCAGTAGGAAAATGCATAATCAATTGGTTATGCAGCATAGCAATTAGATCAAGTTTTGTGAAGATTCCCAATGCAATGTTGATTCCATAATACAGCTAAGGTGCAAAGTAAACTCTGTAAATATAGCTGGGGCTATTCATTAAATTATAAAATTTACTTGAAAAAAATGTAAGATTTGTCAAAACAAATAAATAAAAAAAGTAACCCCCAAAAAAGAACCCAAGGATTTCAGTCTGTATCTCCACTGCAACACTGTTGCTGTCCTCATGCACTTTTTCAGTAGCATATATTAGACTTCTAGAATAAAGACTACCTGCTTTCTAACTTCATTTATTGGGTCTAGTACAATGGGGACTTTGAGGTGAACCAAAAGGCAGTAAAGCTGCAAGAAAAAAAGTGTAAAATGAATACTTTAAACACTTCTCTTCCATATAAATATATAAGTAGTGTCTCTGTAGTAAGATAATACTTTGATTAGGGAAATTATAACCCTCAGAGAAGAATTGATATTTTTTTAATATATCTTTTATTTTTTGCTATACATTCATTAGTTGTGTAAACTATGCTACCTGACATAATTGAAAAACAACTTTCTGAGGGTTGTATTCATAATTGCTTTTAAACATTATTTGTACTTCCTAATTCAGTTTGATTTTATCGAATACCTCACATTTTCTACCTTTAAGTCTGAGTATTTTTTCTAACAGTAAACACATAGAAGTTGAAAAGCACTTTTAATATCACTCACAGCTTTATTGTAATTGTGAATTTAAAAGTGTATCTGAGACATCAGTAGGAGAAAAAGTAATTCCTAATACTGTGACATCCATGCCCCAATAGACTAGTATAATAGATGAAAGTTCAAAATAAAAGATCAAGAATGAGAACAGCTTTGTTATCCATGATCCAATAAAGGTGAAATAAGCTGTGAAGGCAAGCATTATAGACTTATGAGCCAGCAGGAATACTGCCAAGAATAGTTCATGGGGCACTGAGCAGCTGGCTGAAGATCACTGCTTTTTCAGAACCTTTGGAACATTTCTAGGCCAGGGGCTCAGAGGCAACCTTACCACTGCCCTTAGTCAGTGTTTCTTCGAAGTACAGTTCATAAATATAAATCAGCTGCTACTTAAGTTGGCAACAGCAACAGTTCAAAATCTGACAAGTACTGCACTTAACTTGCTGGCATTTAAAAATGCATTAATTGGCTGCTTCCTGTTGTGGGTGAGGGGGAGAATGTGGGTGGGGGTAAAATCATGCAACCATTTTTCTCTTCCTCTGCAGTGTGTTGAGCACTTCTAGTAAAAATGTTGAGTGCCACTGATCAGCTAGCCACTTCTCCGCACCAAATATCCTAAGGAAGTCAGTAGCTAAAATCTTTTACTTAGTTAAAAGCCTGTGTGTCTAACAGGCGTAATGAAGAAGCCAAGAACTCAGACCTTCATCCTGACCAAATTAAATAAAAACACTTATAAAACTAACGCTAGAAGTCAGACCTAAATTCTCATAATTAAATTCTTAGTTCGCATAAAACTATCTCCACAGAAAAGACTATAACTTTTTAGAGATAGGATCCATCAAAAAATACTAAAATTAGAAAACATTAAGAAATGTTTAATAAGAGCTTCTGTATGGTAACTTTATAGTCCACAATGACAATACTTCAATGTCACACCTTGGGTAAAGCTCAATCTATTTTATGGGCCGTCACCAGGTCCCTGGGCTGTGGACATCCATTGCTATTTTCTGAAATGCTCATGCATATTATAAATCTCTTTTTCTGAGGGTCAATTTTCACAACAATCAACAATATTTACGGCGTATCCACAGAAATATCTATTCAGTTTTTCACTCTAAGAGCAAGTTAACAGAAAACAAAACAATAACAAAAACTACTCCTCAAATCAAAATCAAATAGTAAACAGAAATTTTTATCTTTTACAATACTAGCTGACTTAAGAAGGATATTATTTTCTTGGGTTAGTGGTTTGTAAACATGTCTGTACATATCTGTTAAACAGAAGTATGATGTAAAAGGAGAACTCAAATTACTGGGCTAGATTAGAATAGCCAGAATTAGAACAAACCAAAATTCTATGATTGATCATTATCTTCCAGCCTTCAGGCACTTTATAAGGCCAGGAGATTTAATTTGCATGGAATAAATGTTCTAAGATTCTAAACACTGTAGGATAGAAACCAAATTTCAACAACTACAACTAATTAAAAGTATATAGAAAAAATTTTAAAAAAAGTTTCTTTTGCTGTGGCTGTTGTATTTGCTGCCAGTCTTTGCCTAAAAGAGTTGCTGAGACCTTGTAGCCTATATTACTACATATTATTTCTAAAGACACAGAGTTTAATATTAAGACAGAATCCATCAGTTGTTATATCATAATGTAAGTCAGAGACAAAATAGAAAGAATACAGAAACAGTCTCAAGGCTAGCTCTGTGCTTGAGTTACATTTATACATGTTTATGTTATACTGTAAACAAAAGTCATCTCCCTAACCAGCATCATCTGGAAAAGTGCTACTGTGTGAACAGAAGAAATAAGAAAACTGGAAAGAAAAGTACTTAAAATGATTTTAACCAAGCTGATAAATATCACCCAGAAAATAGACATTCTTATTCCTTCTGGTTTTGGTTTATGGACTCCCATCCCAAACACCCCAAGGCCCCCCAGTTCAAAACTACTTGCAATCATCAAAATTTTTTTCATAGTTCTAAATATGAAATAAAGGAAGTATTTGACACTTGTGTTAAGATTGCTAAGGGATTGGTTTCTTTGAAAAAACATTTGAAATTGTTGGGCAGAGATATTCAATCCAATCAAATACTTTTTAACGACAAAGAGATATAAGATGCCAGTATTAGTGTAAACTTGAGGTCCTTATAGATTCATGAACCTTATGGAGACAGGTGGAGGCAAAACCAGTTCTTTGACTCTACTGGCCAACCTCACTTTTAATTTTTATATGACCTAGAAAAGGTTATTTTAAATGTGACTCATCTACCACAGCTACTTGATACCCATCAGTACTAAATAACAAGAAGCTACTGCCTTATCTAAAGTTCTCAACCCACCCTAAAGATAAAATTCTCCCGGAATTCCTTATTTTTGCCTACCTTGATGAGCAGAGCCAGTATAATGATATGTTTGTTCTTTCACACAACTTGCCCTTGCCCGTTTTTTGACACAGGGGCAGAAAGGTACTATTGGTTACTTTATTGGTTTTTATACCCACTGACTCATCTTACCTGGTCATTCTATGGCTATGTCATGTTGCTCACAATTGGAACATACTATCCTCCTGTTAATTACATCCTTTAAAGATAAATGTTCTTAGGAAACATTCTAATTTTGAGTTAACTGTCATTTATACAACAATCTAAATTAGTTATACTTATTCTTTATTATTATACTCATTCTAAACACACATGGTATGTAGATGTGTCCTCTTCTGATAACAACTATATCAGATGAGAAAGTTCCTGATACCTTACTCTCCCCTTGACACTTTGGTACCCTACCTCCCTCCGGAGATTACCACAGTCTGATGTCTGCTAGCTGAGCTGTGCATGTGATTTCTTCCTGAACCCTTTCAATTAAAATAATGTGGTTTAGCTCAGAGAGTTTAAATAGTGACTCTGTGCTTGCCCATCAAATTTGGTTCAAAATGGATTAGGAAGAAGTCATAAAACATTTCAGATGGCATAGCTGATGAGGCAGTAAAACTATTCAGACAGCCCAGCTGCAGGTATGTGGATGTGTGACAGCATTCTTGGGAGTTTGAGAACTTTCTACAACATAAAATACAGATTAAATCGCTCCTATTCTCTTCGAAAACACATCAACCACTCCCTAAAAGCACCAGACACTGGTTATAGAGAAAAAAAAGAAGTGCCAGATTCTGATCTTGTTTACATTCAGGCATGTCTAAAAGCTGAAATATTTGAAATTATACTTTACAGAATCACAATTAGTCAGATTTTGCAGTACAACAGTCTGGACATGGGTAGCTTTATATATATTAAAATATACAAAAAGCAGCCAAAACACTTCTTAAAAATTTCAAAATAGCTGAAAGGTTTTGCAACAGTTTGAAAAATTCCATTAACTCTAAGATATGAACAATCATCGCTTATTTGAGTAGTCCATGGAAAGTAAAGGGAGCGTTGCAAAGACGCATAACAGAGCTGATAAATGTGTGAGAGAGAATACAGCAACTTAAGATCATATATCATTTTGTATGGTGTAATTTAATATTCCAGAATTTATTTAAATAAGTTGATAATGACAGAGCTTGACTTAGTGCACATTGTGTTCAATTCTTACAATGAAAAGCTTTAATCTGAAAATAAAATATATTGAAAAACTACTATGGAAGTAAATACTCATTTCTACAAACTTCCTTAAGCACAACAGAAATAGGAAAATAATCAATGGACAGGATAAACACACTGACAGAAAAGGAATATAATCCCCAATTATGGGATTTCTAAGCCTTCATTAAATCTTTAAATCTTAACTTGCATTAACTAAGTTGCTGTGATTATACTTGAAACTGATCTCTCAGGAAACTCCACATGTCCAATCATTTATTGAACGCATTTGTTCCCAAAGACCAAGGATATATATTTTCATAATAAGCATTTTTTAAATTATTTTAAGTTCCACAGAGAGGACTATAAATAGCATCTATGACTAAAAATTACTTCTACACTTTTTTTCAGAATCTCTCAAGAAATAGAGTAGAATCTGAAATCATTAATGTACTAAAGCCACTCTTGATTTCATGATTAAACTTCCATTCAGTAGAGTCAAATGCCAGGACATGCACTGAAGGCTATCACACTCAAGATTTCATTTCAAATTTATATGTATTAAAAATAAATAAGTAAAAATAAAAATAAATAGATGGAAAGATAAGAAACGGAATAAGAATTTTTCTGCAGCGGTACTGAAGGGCTTCTGAAGGCATTCTGTCACTTGTACCATTTCTGTGGCCTTTGAGCCAAAAGCTGGGTGCATACTGCCATTATAGAATCATAGAATATCCTGAATTGAAAGGGACCCACAAGAATCATCAAATTAAAATCCTGGTTCTGCACCAAACACCCAAAATCACACCATGTGTCTGAGAGCCCTCTCCAAATGTTTCTAATGAATCTAATGAATCTCACTAAGTTTAAACTTAATTTCCCAGATGTATCAATACTTTATAATGCTTCCTGTCCCTCAGAATTGCAGAGAGTAGTATTATTTACATTTCTGTAAACAGAAATGTTTTTTTTAATCATACAGACTTTTAATCTTTGCAAATTAAGAAATTAAAAAAATGTGATGCACCATATTTTATCTTTAATTTTATTTTCAGGTTTTTTTGGTGCCTAATATTTTGGCATTTGACATAATAGTTGGTTTGGACAGCTGATATCATAGAGGATATAGGATAAACTCTCACACTTTCTCTTTATGCATGTTTAAATTTAACATATTTGTATCAGAGCATTTCATATTGACAGTGAGCAATTTATATAAAGTTGAGAACTGTGATCCTTTCCTGCAAAATCTTTCCTAAATAAAAAGTGATATTACCTGAGAACTGTGATCCTTTCCTGCAAAATCTTTCCTAAATAAAAAGTGATATTACCTGTGACACAGAAAAAGGGGTGAAATGGCAAATTTCAATATTTCTGTATGAAATGTTCTGTTCTTTCAGCAACTTAAGAAGATAGCAGTGGCTTTTTGTCATCTTTCCTTTCATCTGTTCTAATACCCATTGATGACCCACGAAGTACTCTAAATACTGAAGTAACCGAGTTGTGGGAGATTCTGGTTCTCCCAACCTTTCACTCACAGACAACATACCCTAAATCTGCCTATAAAGTAGGACATATCTCAGTACTCACCAACCTCTTTTCCTTTGGAATTTAGGAAATGGTGAATCACATCGCCAACTTACCTGTTGTTTCCAAATTTCTGTGTATAAACTAACTGAAATTTTGCAGAAAAGTTATCATCTTCCCCCTCCTGTCCACTGTTTTTCCTTTCACAAATTCCAGATAACATCATTTGCAGATTAACTACCAGCCCCAGTTCATTGGTTGTATCTGCCAAAGAGATGACTTATTGTCTCTCATTTTATACCTGACTGGCAAGTGCAAAAGCAGAGAAAACACCCCTTCTTGTGTGTTTCATAACTCTGACTGAAATGTACTGGCAAAGTCATGGAGATGAGTACATGGATGAAGAGTAAATAAAATAGTACAGTTAAATCTACAGCTCTGAAAATTCCACCACTAAATGCGTGGTCACTGGAAGTGAAGAGGCTGTACTAGGAAAAACATAATTCTGTACTCAACTTGGTTTTTTTGTGAGCCTGTGCTACAGACCAATATCCATGATACCTTTGCTTGGACCAGAATGGCAGTTCTTACCTTCTAAGAGTAACAAGAGATGGTTTAAGGCTTGCAGTGACAGAAAGTATTTCCAATACTGACATTTTTTTTAATATAAAATTAACAAATGAAAAATGCCATGCATGCCAGGAATGTTACATTAGTAATCTTTTGCAAGCCTTAAAAATCATAGTGTAAATGGAATATATATGTATATGGAATATATTGAAAATGTAATAGCACAAACTGATAATTCAGTAATAATACACAGTGGTTGAAATTAACTCCACAAAAAATTCTTTGAAGAAACTTTGACTTAGAAATTGTCTTGTTTACTTTTTAAAAGCTAATATTATTGCCAATAGTCTGACTTGGCCTTTATAGGTCCCATATGTGTTTTGAAGATGCTCATTTATAAAAGTACATTTGTTTATTTATAAGAGACAGTCATGGTTTCTAAAGAGAGTGGGATATGTCAAAAACTAATGAGGTTTACTCTCCTTTTTACCTTTAAATGCAAATATTCTTCAAGTTCGGAAAGGGGAAAACAACATCATAAAAATCTATTTGGAGGTAAGAATGCCTCAGAGCGAAAGCAAGGCTTTCCTTCAAACTGGAATGCAAATGCTCTCTTTTAGACCTTTTAGCACTTCCTTTGCAAGGGATCCTCTCTATTGCAATATCTTCTTGCAGCAATTTAACTCCTGTACTTTATTGCTCATGATTTGCTTCAAGCAATGTCTGTATGAATGAGCTCGATGGGGATTGAAAGTTGAGGGGAAGGAAGTCAAGAATAATGTTCCAGTTCTAGATTCAGCATTTTTTCAAAAAAAGCAGTTGGAAAAATTGTTTGCAAAATTAATTTCCAGAATAAGTGACAACTCTGAATATTTTTTTTTTAGCTGATTTTATCTTTTGGGGCTTTGTTGTGTCCATGTAATGGGAACTAATGGTCTGGGTTAAAAAAAAGCTTTTACTGCTGGAAGTTGACTTGCTGCCAGAAATTCCTCCACCTCTGTGCATTGCAGTCAATCAGCCACTTGAATAGCCTGGACTTACAATCTTAGGAAAATTCTGCCTGGAGGCACAATAACAAACCAAACACAGTGAAACAGCAGAAATACTTTGGTATTGCTTTTAAGGAGAGTAAACCTCATTAGTTTTTGACATATCCCACTCTCTTTAGAAACCATGACTGTCTCTTATAAATAAACAAATGTACTTTTATAAATGAGCATCTTCAAAACACATATGGGACCTATAAAGGCCAAGTCAGACTATTGGCAATAATATTAGCTTTTAAAAAGTAAACAAGAAAAAAAAATCAGAAACTAAAAAATCAAAAAAACTTATCACCCTTAAATGAATAAAGAATAAGGGGGGGGAGGGGAAAGGTTTTTAAATGTCTTAGAATTAAAAATTATCACCTAAACAATATATTTTATTATTGTTTGGGAGTCCTTTCCAGTGCATTCAAGACCACAAAGGCAAAAATAATCATTGATGGAGGTCCTAATATTCTATCATGGCAGGTGTTAGAGAGCTTCCCAGAAAGGGAACTGGTAACTGCCAATAGCTAGCTGCAAATTCTACTTTGAGAAGTCTTCAGCTTTTCCCAAATTTCTTTTGTAGTACTCTGATCCCCGAATTGGACTTAGCATCTAGAGTTCCTGCTTGTAGTTTATTGTCTGTCTGAAGTAACCCATAAGGAGCAGTAGGGTGAGTTGCCTTGGAAGCCTTGCTGTTGATGGCAGCCAGACTGTCTCTGCCCTGAATTTTTGATCTTTTGATTTTGATCTGCCTAGTTGCCATGAAATTAATTGTGCTCAAGCTCTCTGCTGGATTACAATCCCTAGCAGTAGACCTGTGTTTTGTGTTCAGGTAGTTACTTGATGGTGCTTCCTTCCTATTTTATCTGCTGCATAAATTACCTTCATAATTGTACCAGTTTTGGCTGGGATAGAGTTAATTTTCTTTACAGCACCTTGTAAGGTGCTAGGTTTTGGATTTGTGACCAAAACAGTGTTGATAACTGTCATGGCTTAACCCAACCTGGCAACTAAGTACCACACAGTCACTCTCTCACTTCCCCCCCAGTGGGGCAGGGGAAAGAATTGAAAGAGTAAAAATAAGAAAACTCATGGGTTGAAATAAAAAGAGTTGAATAGGGAAAGTAAAAGCCACGCACACAAACAAAGCAGAACAAGGAATTCATTCACCACTTCCCATGAGCAGGCAGGCGTTCAGCCACCTCCAGGAAAGCAGGGCTCCATTATGCATAGCAGAGACTTGGGAAGACAGACAGTATCACTCTGAACACGCTTCCTCCTTCTTCCCCTTGTTTTATATGCTGAGCATGGCACCATATGGTGTGGAATATCCCTTTGGTCAGTTGGAGTCAGAAACAAAATGAAAATATCCCTTAATTATCAACACTGTTTCCAGCACAAATTTAAAGCAGAACGCCATACTAGCTACTGTGCAGAAAATTAACTCTCCCCCAGACAAAACCAGCTCAATAACAAAGAGATGTTTTAGCTAGCACAAGCTTGACGCACAGTATCAAGGCCCTTTTTGCAGCTCATTCCACCCTACCAGCAAGTACTCCAGCTGGGAGTGCACAACAACTTGGGAGTGGACAAAGCCAGAAAAAGCTGACCTTGACTGACGAAGGGATATTCCACACCATGTGACGTGCTCAGCAATAAAAGCCAGGGGAAGAAGGAGGAAGGGACAGACATCTGGGAAAGAGCATTTTTCTTCCAAAGGAACCATTACACATGATGAAGTCCTGCTTTCCTTGAAATGGCTAAACATCTGGGAAATAGTTAATTAATTCTTTACCTTGCTTTGCTTGTGTGTGAAGCTTTTGCTTTACCTATTAAACTGTCTTTATCTCAACCCATGGCTATTCTCACTTTTATCCTGCTGATCCTCTCCCACATTCCACTGGGAAGGGATTGAGTGATCAGCTGCATGGTGCTGAGCTGTCCACCAAGGTTAAACCACAGCAGTTATACAGTTTTATTTAAACAGAAGTTTTAATGACACCTACTGTGGGGGATTTTTTATTAGTATTACTTTTGAAGAAAAAAGATGAAATTTTTCTATTCCTACATGTTTATATTAATCAAGGCCTCCACAGAGGTAGCAAATTTCACTTACCAGTTGGGGTGCCAATTAAAAATTATTCTGTCACATGGTATTAATAACCTGCATCTAATAACACAGAAATGTAGAGAAATCTACTGTAAAGCTCATCACAAGGCACATGCAGACATACCATAAAAAAAGACACTAAAAAGATTTCTGAAATAATGAAAAAGATATGTAAAATACTTTTCAAATGATATAACCATTCCCTTTACAGTAGTGCTCTGCAGTTGCATGTAAGCAAAATTCTATATAGAAATACAATGTAATCAAGTCTATGGATAAACAAGTTGTTTAATCAGCAATTATTTTCCTTTAGCTGAAGACAGCAAGCCAGCAGCAAGGTAATTACTTGTTATGATACATACAGTTTTTTTGCTTCACACAAATTGTGTTCTGCAAGACATCTTTTTCCTCTCAAACACCAATATATAACTACATTTTCCAAAGTAACATCATTATCACATACCAAACCTGATAGTGTATTCCACCTATTAGAGTGAGATATTTGTAGTGAATCTCAATACATTTTGTCCTAATTTCCCACCATGGGGGTTTTTTTTAATTTAACCATTATATATAAAAGTAACTGTTTTGATCTGGTTAGTTTCTCACTTATATATGATATGCTGTTTCCCCTTAAGATTCTGAGGAAGCTAAGAATCAGTCAGGTGAAGTCCCCAGTGACTGCTAAAAGGGAAACATCACATCCATTTTTAAAAAGGGTAAAAATGAAGCTCCTGGGATCTGCTGACCAGTCAGCCTCTGTGATCACTGAGATCATGGAACAAATCCTCCTGGAAGCTGTGTCAAAGCATGTGAGTGACAAGAAAGTGACTAGAGACACCAGTGTGGCTTCATGAAGTGAAAATTCTGCTTGAATAATCTGATGGCCCTCTACAATGGAGTGACCATTTTGGTGGGTAAGGGAAGAGTAACTGATGCCTTGTCTGTTAGGGCTTTGACACAGTCCTACACAATACAGCTAAATTGATGATGTGTGGGTTTGATAGATGGGCTATTCAATAGATAAGGAATTGGCTGGATGGATGCATCCAAGGCATTTCAGTCGATGTCTTAATCTCCAAATGGAGATCAGTAACAAGTGATGTTCCTCAGGGGTCCATCCATATTTGGCCTGTTACTGTTCAATATCTCTATTAATGGACAAAGACTGGGATTGAGCAACCACAACAAGTGTCCAGATGACACCGAGCTGAGTGGTAAGTTGATACACTTGAGGGAAGGGATGCCATCCCAAGGGACCTTGACAGGCTTGAGGATTGGGCCTGTGTGAACCTTAAGAAGTTCAACAAAGCCAAGTGCAAGGTCTGCACATGGGTAAAGGCAAGCTAATGTATATATTGGGTGACAAATGGGTTGAAAGAAGTCCTACAGAGAAGGAATTGAGGATATTGGTAGATATTTTTTAAACTGAGAGCAAATTTATATTAGATATAAGGAAGAAATTTTACACATTGTGAGTGGTGAGACACCAGAACATGTTTCCCAGAGAAGCTGTGGATGCCCCTTACTTGAAGGTGTCAAAGGTCAGGTGAGATGATGCTTTAAGCTACCTTATTTAGCAAAAGATGCCCCTGCCCATGTCAGGGGCCAGAGTGGGGTGGGAGCTAGATGATCTTGAAAGGTCCTTTACAACCAAAATCTTTCTATGATTTTATGAATTTCCATTAAATCTCACATGATGTTGTATGGTATATTTTTTGCAAGGTTTTCTTCAGAGTTTTGTTCTCAACACTGCACTGACAAACAATAGAATCGTCTTACAACAGCCATGTTTTTATGCATTCGCTTAAATTATTATTTTTTATTTATACACATCTTTTTTCTGGCTAACATCCTTGATAATGTAATTGTAGTCAGTTGCTTTTAGTAAAGACTCCTTCAAAGTAGTCAAGAAACCAATAAATCTTGAATCCATGCAGACATGTGCATTCCCACAGAGGTGTTTCACACAGAAAGTAAGAATGAAACAAAAACTTGTGCTTTCTGGACAACCTGAGATAAGGATAACATGGACAGGAAATATTTTATAGACCAGATGCTGTGAAATAAAGTTTAATAAATAATAACAGGCAAAATCAAATTGTCCAGATCCTATATCAACTTGGACTTCCTCTCATCTGACAGTGATTCAGCCAATACTCAGGAAAAAGGGCTTCATAGCAACACACCAGCTGTGCATGGCTGGTCCAGACAACGAGGTCCACTCTGTGAGCTGCAGCTCTCCAGTGGCAAGCACGAGTAGGACCCTCATTTCCTTCCTACTGAATTAAAGATGAAGAAAATACACTGAACTCTGACTGCAAGTTTGCCTGTTAGGCAGCTTCCCTTAAGGACTATTGTACTTTGCTCAAAACTTACAAATGACAGCTTTAAAATACACAGAAGTGTTTAACTGTGGCACACATGACTTAGTTTAAAGGATCAATACAACAGAGAATGGCTAATATGTATTCTTTCTGAGTACAGTCATTGTATGCCAAACTGCTTAATTTATTTATGAATACCAACTGCTTTTGTAGACCCTTTAATTTCCATCTGCATTGCATCTTTTTTTTTCTACCTCATGAAAAGTCACGAAAACAGAATTCTGCGAGACCAGTAATTGGCACATAATATAAACACTTATTTGCTGGGACAAAAATTAGCAAGAATATGGAATTTCATAGAAAATTCATAGCCATTCCTTTTTTCTTCTTTTTCCCCCCCCGCCCTATCCCCCCCCCCCATATTTCAGATACTGTCCTATGACACACGCAGATTTGGTAGCAAATAATCCTGAGTATACACTGCAATATATTTGAAAGTGCTGCAAACAGTAATCTGCAGTATTTTGCAGTACCACTGAAATGCATCTGTTTCAATTCTCAATACTACCTCTCACTTGTATGAATTTTGGATTTAGTCCTAACAAAAGTAAATTTTTCTTGCTGTCTGTATTGTGAATATAAGATAAAGATCATAGGCAGTGTAGCAGTTCCACCGCCCATGATCTAAAATCTCTATTTCCATTAAGGCTACCGTTGTGTGGAAGGCACAACACATTTTTTGACTCTGCATGATGATAATAACAGGGAAATTTTTCAGTAATACTGGTTGTAGAGAGGCTAGTGGTATTTCAGAGTCTTCATTACATACAACGAGAAATGGGGTGAAGCTACAGCATCTTTTTCTCAGATTAATTGTTAAAAGAAAAGTCTGTCGGTGCTTCCAACATTGCTTTGCAAAGGAAACATGCACGTGCTAAAAAGGCAAGTTTTGGAAAAGAGAGTTCCAGTCTCTTCAGAGCAAAATATACAAATATAGCAAAGTCGTGTGCCTTACTTTTATCACAACATTGAATTTTAGCAGACTTCAAACAAATATAATGAAAATTCATTGTGCTCAGTTTTTTCATAGTTGGATTTAGCTTCTAACAAAGTTCAGACCCTTAAGCAAGTAAAAAGATACTTTTCTATTACAAATGACACTAAAAATCCCCAGAAGCAAGGCACAGGTAATACATTTCAATACCACTCGATGAAGAAATAAAATAGATACACATTATTTTTTTTTTACTGAAATCAGTTCTGTTTTGCTTTGGTTTGGTTTGGGGTTTTTTTAAGTTGCACCTCAGTTTCCATTTGCTTATAAGCTAAGAGAAAACAGATATCAAGCTAAATAGCACACAATTACATTTTTTTCTGCAAGGTTAAGAGACAGACATCTTTTTGTGCAGTGCCAGTCCCAGAAAATTTTGCCAGCTTGGGATATGTCCTCTCTCCCTCTTTTCTGCCTACTGATTAATAACCCATTCCTGGCTTGTAGTGGCACACATATCTGCGGTGACATGCATACACTCCAGTACTGCCTGAGATTTTGAGAAAAGTTTGCTTAATGTGAGACGTGGTTATTTTAAAAGAATGTGGACTGTGGTAACACATGCATATGAAATTGCCTGCACTTCAGGAATGTTTCCAGTTACGTGACAGAGGGTGTGCATCTTTCAAAGAAAGGGAGAAATACATAAAGGAGAGGCAGTTCCAAAGGAAAAACAAAAGAAAAAAAAAAAAAAAAAAAAAAAAAAAAAGAAAAAAAAAAGAAAAAGGTTAAATAAATGTAAAAAGCAAATACTTTCAATGAGAAAAAAATAAACATTACTTACAGTTGACCCTGGCCGGCTTTAATTTATGGGGTGAAAATGGGACATGCTCAAGCTATCTTATACAACCATAACACTGAAAACCATACACACATTTAGGGACTCAATAAGCTCACTATTTACTAGACAGGTATTTTCATAACTATACTACGTGCATATCTTATTTCAGTTTAACATTACTATAACTACAATCAACCAGTATCAGTTCTGAAAATATACAGACACTGAATCATGGTATGCAGTGTCCAGGAGAGAGAAATAAAAGCTTGTGAAATCACCTTGAAAATACTTCTTCAAAGTAAATCTGATACAGTGGGTAGTATTAGAGACATTGGTTTTTTCAAGAAGCAAACACCACAGTCTTAGTACCTAACACTTCATCAACACTATTATATAATACTGTTATACATGTAAAATGACAGAAGAATAGTTAAACTAAAACCCAATGAAGATGGAAAATTGCACAAAATGAAGTAATATGGAAAGAGTATTGCTTATTTGTTCATTTTATAAGAAGTAAGAAATTATATCAAGCAGCTTCACTACTACTACTCAGAAAAGTCTCATAAAAGAGATTTTAAAATTGTGTTATGGACCTGTTGACTTCTAGATTTGACCTCTTTCCTGATGAAATGTTGCATCTTTAAAATAAAAAGAGAAATCTGTTTTCTCCTCATACCATTCTGAAGTTTCTTTTGTTAATGTAATTCAAAAGACAGAATTTTATCCAATAAAAAGATGACAGGATTAAATTCCTAAAAGAAAAGTCCCACTTCTAAATATGCTTAGAAAAAAGCTCATCTGCAACATTACTACTTAAAATATTGTAGCCACATGGGACAAAATAATTATTTTGTAAGTTCCATGGGGTGCAACAAAAACCCAGATGGCATTAGGTTTTACATCCTTGAAATTCATTTTTTATTATGCATTTTACCACAATATGTTTTAGTAATATCAAATAAATATAAAAAACTAGTCACTGACATTCCTTAAAGAAAATTAAACTGGATCCCCACAGACTTGTTCAGGAAAAGCTTGAAGAAACAACTTCCTTAAAAAACCCAAACAAACAAGGAAGTCATCCTTTAGTACACTAAAGGTCAGCTTAATGTGTTGAACTCAAGGGAACAACTTGAAAGGAATTAAGCAAATTTGGAATTCTTTGATCTCAGTGGGGGCTGCAAATTCTTGGTGGATAAGACCTCTAATGAAGAATGTTCCAGAAAATATGTTATGTTCTGAGTATTAACAAATACACAAATTTGAACTCTCACAGATAGAAGAATTCCATTATAAAGTAACAAAATATATTCTGTGCATGGTGTTTCTCATGTATTAAACGTGACAGTGTAATGATTTGTGCAGTGTTATTTCTATAAAATTATGAGCTGCACATTCTCACTGAACCAGTCCATGTCCTCTTCTTCAAACTTCCAAAATGTGCGCCAACAACTGTTTTGCTGAGAAACTCTCAAGGCTTTCCCCCCCCCCGCCCCTACAAAACCAGATACTTATTATTAGAGCAAACTCTTAAAAATGACTAAAAGTTACTGAGGGCAAATACTTTCAAGATTTAGTATCTTTGTGTGACTTTCAGAGTTTGTGTGACTTTCAGAGTTTGTGTGATAAGAAATCTTGCATAGTTTTTGGACTTGGTGCAACTTCAAAGCAGCCTAACAATATATGACATTTGATTGAGACTTATTTTGCCAAGTTGTACCATGTTAACTTGAATTCTGTCTAGATCACCTTAGTTCTACAAATCAATGCTCACAGATGCGAAGAATGGGAACTGGACACAAGGCTTTTATTTTTGTCCAAAGTAATCATTTAAATTCAGTACAACATCCTACCTATAGCAAATTATTTCCCAATATCATATATAATAATTATTTACTGGCTAAAAAAAAAAAAATCTGTTCATGTCAAATTTAATTTGTAGCCAGTGGTACATTTATTAATGAAGAAAAAGCTAGAAAGAGAATGCAAACCAAGCTCTGTCTCTTAAGAATGAAAACACTGTTTATGAAAGGTGAAGTATACAACACTATAAACATAAGGCACTGAAAAACATCAAGGTAAAAGTTGTATTCTAAATACATTTATGTCAAATAAAAGCAATTAATTATTGTTATATAAACAACAAAAAAATCCACACACAGTTTATTAAGTGCACTAATTTTTAAAATGCTACCTGCAAACTTTCTTGCTGAAACAAACTGTATGACTATCTTTCACATCATGACAAGGCAAACTTCCTAACTTCTTTGATATCAGTTTAACTCCACTCTAATTCTGTTTGAAGTTAAATGTTGATTCATGTTTTTTTCAAAGCTGACTCTTTTTAAAGATGTCTACCCTTGAACAGCCTACTGACATATCTGGCAGAGTCACATGAATGCAGATGGAATTCTCATTGAGCAGGCATGTTTAAATGGAAAGATCAGAATTTTTAAATGTTTGCAAGATCACAAGTAAGATGCTGTCTGCACTTAATATAAATATGTCCTCATCAAAGGAGTGGAAATTTAACAAGAGTAAACTAACCGCTTGACTCACTTGAGCTCATAAGGTCTGAATTTATTTGCATTGTGAGCTCAAGGTTTTCCTCACAGTGTGATCAACTTTATTTAACCAATCATTTTTCATAATTATCTTAGATCATTAGAATTAAGAGAGTTAGATTTTTTTTTTTTGAGCAGTTCATTCATTGTGAAAACAGCTACTACCATAGAAATTGATATTTTCTCAATAATGGTTTTAACACACTTATGCCTAAAGCACTGACAACAAATTACTTTGAGCTACACTAGCAACAAACATTTTTAAAAAAATGGTGAAAAATATTTCTACAATTTCTCTTGTACAACAAACACTTTGGCTCCTGTACATAAAAAACCCCAACCACATACGATAGACTAACTATCATAACAAGTTTTTGAAATATAGTCTCTGAGTCTTATTTTGAAAACCAGAATCTAACTTGCCCAAGACAAAGAAGGTTGCACCATTGCAAGACACATATGTTCAGAAATCTTGCTCAAAGACATCTATGGTAACATTATATCTAGACCCAAAACACACAAAGATTATGATAAAATCCTCCTTGGCTTATTCACTGTATTAAGCAGTTTTGGGAAGATAGAAATGGAAATTCAACAACAACAGCTATCAACACTGGTTAATTCCCAGTTTGTCATCAAAAAATGTGTACCAATTTATTAATATAATTTCAGTTTAGTTCAGCTGAGGAAGGGCCTATCTAAAGCACTTCCTGCTGAGGAAGAAGGATAGATTTTTATACACAGTTAATTTTTTAACTGGAAGACCTAGAGCTGAAAGGGAAACAATTTCTTGTTAATCTCAGTGTAAATAGAGAGTTACAGTGTTTAAATATACTAAATGTCTATCTAATGAACATAAATTCTGCTCTTGCTTTCACAACGCGGATTTTCTGATCCATCATAATCTGAGACATCTAAGTTTAGAGGTCTGCATTGAATGAGATATCCAAGCTTATATTATGGTCAACAGAGATCTAGTCAATACTCGGTTGCAGTGGTTAATTTGGTTACCAAATGTGCCCTAAAGTTACACAACAAGACTCCAGATAGAGTTCCATAATACTGTAAGATTTGCATGTATCCTTTGCCATATTTGTCAGCTCTGTCTATCAGAAATACTGTCATACATGTAAATTGGAACCATGTGGGAAACCTAATCAAGTTCAATTGAGTTAAAACAGCAATTCAGCTTCTCAGATGTCAGTATCTGCTTTACCATGGCCTAAATAGCTCAAATAATAAAGAATATCACAGAATTACAAAATTGTCGAGCTTGGAAGGTGCCTTATGAGATCAGTTAGTCCAACCCTTTGGTTCAAGCAGGGTGATCTGGAGCAGGTTGCCCAGAATCACATCCAAGTTGGTTTTGAATATGTCCATAAATGTAAATTTCACAAACTATCATTGCAACATGCTCTAATGTTTGACCACTCACCGAGTAGAAAGCTTTTTATGACATTTAAGTGAAATTTTCTGTATTCTCAGTTTTGGCCATTGCCTCTTGTCCTGTCTACTAACAAGGATCTGGCTGTCTCTTCTTCATTCTCTCCTATCAGATATCTGTATGCATCAATAAGATCCTCCTGAGACATCTCTTCCCCAGGCTGAATAATCCCAGTACTCTCAGCTTCTTCTCATGTGAAAGAAGCTTCAGTTCCTTAATCCCTCTTGTAATGAAGAGCACAGAACTGAACACAGCACTCAAGATGTATCTCACCACTGCTGCGTAGAGGAGAAGGTTCACCTTCCTTGACCTGCTGGCAATGTCCTTCAAAATGCAACCTAGGACACTGTTAGCCTTCTGTGCTGCAAGGGTACACTTCTGTCTTTTGGTCAGCTTGCTGTTAAGCAGGACTTCAAGGTCTTTCTCTGAAGAGCTACTTTCCAGCTGGTCTTCTGTGGGTGCCTGGGATTATTATACTCCAGGTGCAGGACTTTGCATTTCCCTTTGTTGAACATCACGAGATTCCCATCAGCTCAATTCCTCATCCTGCCAAGATCTCTCCAAGTGGCCCCAGAACCTTTGCTATACTAGCCACTTCTCACAGCTTTTTACCACCTGTGAACTTGCTGGGGGTTCGTTCTGTCCCACTGTCCAAGTCATTAATGTAGATGTCAAACAATATTGTCCCCCATACCAATCCCTGGAGTACACTACAAGTTACTTGCCTTCAACTGGACTTCATGCCACTTATCATAACCTTCTCGACTCAGCTGTTAAGCCAGTGTTCAATCTACATCACTTTTCACCTATCTAACCTGTGATTTGTCATCTTGTGTATAAGGATGTTATTGGAGACAGGGTCAAAGACTTTACTAAAATCAACGTAAAGAATACCTACTGCTCTCCTGTTGTCCTCCGAGCTAATCACTTCATTGTAAAATGTTGGTTAAACAGGATTTCCCCTTTGTACATCTGTGCTGACTATGACCAATTATCTTCATGCTCTTTGTGTGTTTGGAGATGGTTTCAAGGATTAGTTGTTCTATCATGTTACGTTCCCAGGGACTGAGGTAAGGGTGGCTAGCCTGTGGTTCCTCAAATCTTCCTTTTCACCCTTCTTGAAGAATATTTCACACTAAAACACTTGAATTCACATGTCTTATTTTGTGTTTGAATTCCACTACAGATATAAAAAAATGTAGGAAATCTAGCAAAGTACACAGGGTTATAATCTGGCTATAGAGCTCCAAAACAGTATAGTCTCTGTATTTCATTATATAGGTTTTTATTATGAGGCACGGCTTATATTTAGTTGATATTTGTCTGGCACGAAAGCTATGAGTCAGAAATTGCTACCATACCCTATTGCCATATAAGATCATATAACTTGTTCCCAAATCCATGTGAAATACTCTTTGGGAAGCAGAGAAACTCTAATCACACTAACACACAATGAAGTCCCTAGGAACTTTTCAATTGCATGTCTTTAGGTCACCTGCCTAATAAAGCCTTTCACTTTCTTACATCAGTATAACTACCCCTAAGCATAATGACTGTAAAAAACCATGAGAATATTTATTCAAAGTTTAAATAAAAATAACACGGTCCTTCATTTGGTGTCTTGATTGAATCTTTGTATTGTTGAATGTTTATATGTAAAACATATTTTCTCAATAAACATCGAAGCAGCTTTTTCTTTTTTTTTTACCCCCTAAAAAAGGAAAAGGAAAATTACTCTTTTGACCTCTTTACTGCAGCATCTAACTTTAACAAACCACGAAATGTCACAGCTCTCACTGGCACCCTTGAGAAATTATATTCCTTCCTGATATTGGTGCAGCTTGGAGATCACATCTTCATGGGATCTGGAGCACGTGATTGGTGCCCTCGGGTTTTATGGTTACTTACGTCTGCAGAGACTATTATCTGTCAAGTAACATTGCAATTTAAGCTATTCTCTTTTCAATAAAAGTTGCAACCTTGGTCTTTAGACCAATTGTTAGCATGCTGTATATTCTACCTGCACCTTCACAGTGGCAAGCACATTGTCCTGAGTATTTATATGCAGCTTTAGTGTTCTTTTCCATAGCACAAACTGTGCAGCCATTAATGAATTACATGACCTCCTTAAATGAGCTAGGCCAAATTGCACCTTCAAATACACAACCAAAACTTTCATTGGTTGCAGTCTTAGTAGATTCAATGGGAACTGATGTCAGATTTGTATCTGAGGGCAGAATGTGACCCACTGCATCCATTAACTGGCCTGAGTCTGTATAGCTCTTTATCAACAGGCAGAGGAAGGACACAGATTAATGGACAGAGAATGAAAGAGTGAAAAAAAATAGGGTTCTTAAAGGTTTCTGAGGAGTTGAGAGACTAAACACAACAATAGCTTGAAAAAAATGAAGAAAAATGCTCAAATATTTAAAAGGTTATTAAAGTACTTCTAATTGCCAACACTTTGAAATACAAAAATAATGGTTTAATTTTATTACTATTATATTATCATATAATTAAAATTACCTTTCTTTTATTTCAACTCAGAGGGAAAATTACAGTCAGGTTAGGGATTTTTTTTTTTTTTTGGACAAAATATAAAGTTTTGCCTCAGAATGGTTTGGGTTGGAATGGAGTTTAAAGATGATCTAGTTGAGGTTGATCGTATAGTCTTGATAGATTTGGTTCTATTTATTTAAAGTAAAATTTAAAACTCATTAAATTTAAACCTGATGTTATTAAACCTCATAAGGATTCAAAATTAAATTTCAAAGATGAGTTTAATTGTTTCATATAAAATAAAAATATCTTAAACTTTGACATGACGTCACACGTCCGCTGCTTGCCAGGAAAAAGGGTGAACCTGCAGTGGAGACTCAGTGACCCTACAAGAGTTGCTGGGTTCTAAGTCCCAGCCAGCTTATTTTTCTACCTCTGTTATATTACATTTCCATTAATGAAGAATTAAATAAATACTATGAAATTGCATATTCCACAGGTGAAGATCTATCTTTCAAGCAGTATAAAAGTTCACAGGAAAACAGGCAAGTCCTGGTCCATATGACAATTTATCCTGAATTTTCTTTTGCTGAGATGCAGTGCTTTAGGACACAACAATAGCACTGAACATCTACAGGAGCTGTACACCAGGCATGAATATTTTTGATTTGAAAGGGTAGTTGTGTTGAATTATCACAGATTTTTAAAAGGTTGTTTAGATCATTAATGCCCTCTCAATAGCCACACAGAGTTATTCTCCATAAAAGGCAATACACAATGTTAAAAAATAAATAAATAAGTTGCTTCACCAAATTATTGCAGAGTGGAGGTTCAGGCATTATTCTTGAGAAAAAAAGAGTCATATGCTTTAATAGATATTTCTGACAAATATATCAGATTTTTTTTTTATCCTTACTAATTCAAACAAAACATGTATCACACACCATTATATTTAGGCCTTCACCAACATTTAAGTTTTAAGGAAATAAAGCATCATTAAAACCTTAACAACTCATCAAAAATAAAACAACGCCAATTTAATTGTTTCTGAGGATTACGCTCGTGGGAAAAAAAGGAATCATTTAAAAAACTTGTTATATAATGCATGTGGATCAAGGTTTATATTTTCTAGTTTCAAACTCAAACATATTTTCAAAGAAACATTCATGTATTAAAGTATTTTCAATAGGATTACTGCCTTCAGTTTGTTTTCACACAAAATATGAGACTCTTTTCAAGTTAATGGATAAATTTGCTCATCTCTTTCTTTATTATCAGGCAAAGATAAATAAGTCTTTTTCACTCAATCTGCTGAGATAACTTGTGCCCATGCCGAAAGGTGATCTGTTCTAATCAACTTCGTGAAGTCTGATGGAATTACACTGAACATATTTCATACCTGACACAACTACAGAATGATACAGTTCAGGACAAACATTGGTGACCTGAATAATACATGACAGACAGATGACCGGGTGAGAAAAGTAATTTTTCACCTACACCACTTGAGTTTCTTTATTAAAGGCTGAGACATATTTGATGGAAAGAAGGCTGCTTTGCCAGCTAAAAGCTGGTGTGTTTTATTAATAGCTCAGTCAGTATTCCCTTGCCATTTTACTACTTGAAACATTATTTTGACAATAAAATACTACATGCATCTAGTTTGCATGGAAAATACCGTGGAAAATACCACCAACACTGCTAAAGAGAAAAATAAATATTTAAGACATTAAAGTTGTTAACTATCTAACTGCTAATCCTTAATAGCAGTAAATATTAAAAATCACTGTAGAAATTATCACAAAATTATTCTGCAAATAAAACAACTACATTATCACAGGAGAGTGTAAAAAATAACTGTAAATGGGTAGAACTTATCTTTTCCATGAGCTTGCAAGAAGATACAATACATTTAAGAAGAAGTGTACTTTTCATACAAGGCAAGTAAATTTGACCTCAACAATATGATTTTGTTTATGTTACTTAAATAGTGTTTTGTCAAAGAAGGTTAAATGTAGGACAAACAACAATATCTTAGAAGTTGGCCCATGAAAAGGTAGATCGCCTCAAATATTTCTGTGTCTGAAACCATACCAAGTTTTATTCTTGGCTGTATTTTTCCTCTGCAGACAGCAGCCAGGACAAATAGTTTTCTACAAATTCACAGTGTGTGACACCAGTGATTCCAAAGGCTAGACAGAGAGCACATGCTCATGTTGTACTAATGATGCTTGTTCCATCAATTTAGTAAGTGAAGCCTTTCCACCATCACTGCTAACATCAACTCTCAAAAATCTCTTTTCTATGCTTGAAAAGCTTAAAACTTTAAATGAAATCTCAGAAACTTCTTGTGAAGTTGTTCTACTTTCTGTAACAGAAAAACATACCATATATATTCAAACTACATTTCTTCGGTTATTTCTTTTGTGGTAGACTTTTGAAGCTAATTGAATACACAGGTCATACTGAAAATAGTCTAGAGGCTGCTCTAAGTTTAAATGTGAATACAAAACTGATCATGGACCTAGCAAGTAAATATTGCTACATAGTCATAAATATTTCAGTTAAAAGAATAAGAACTTGTTCTTTGATACAGGAAAATGCACAATTCAACCTGAAAGAAATAAAAGTAAGTATGCAGTGTATGATATTGGACAGGTTTTGCTAACACTAAAAGTGTTACATATATATAAAACATTTACGTACAGTTTTAAAGGTATAATGCTTAATCAAATTTACAATAAATTAGATTCAAGTGTAATCAGAAGTTGTCCTAGATCTGCAAATAGCTTTAAAATCCTCTGCTTTTCTTCATATATAACACAAACACCATTTTTCACTCAGGAAGACTAGCTTTTTAGGATTTATTGTCTTGTCTTTTCAGACACAAATAGAAGAGCCACACAGAAATTATTTCCTCTCACATGCCCCTGCTGCCTTTGTCATATCCTAACTGCAATACAGAATCCTTCATGTACTTAAGCCTTAATATCTTTGATGAAACCCACAGGCCCTCCTAATTTGGATCAGTTTACCTGAAGCTGAAGAAGGGGTCTTATTAAGCATAATATATAGGGAATTACCTGACAAAAATTACACAGATATACTTTCCCAGATTAAGTGTTTCAACAGCAGTTTTTAATATTATTTAATAAGCCAAAAAGATCATGATCAATAATGCTGTGCCAAGGACAGATCATGATCAATAATGTTGTGCAAAGATATCTTCAAGATAATATTCAGAATAGTACTTTAGATCACAAACTCTTGTTGAGAAGAAATAGACTGCAATGCTCAAATGCTGAGAGGGTTCTCCAGATCCAGTATAGCTCCTAGGAAACCAGTGCCAAAATCTTTGATGGGGGTTTTCAGGCTAATGAAGAACATAATACTTACAAGGCACCCACAGTGCACAGTAACCAGCGGTTTTCTGGATGGAAACTTGAGCCTAAATCTGCATCCAATCCTTAATCCTCAGCATCAAACATGACATCACACATATGCGTACACATACACATTTAAATCAGAGAAAGAGACTGTTGGAAAATCTCTTTTCATGACAATGACACAAGCAAGTTAAAACAGAACTTGTTTCAAAAAAAGAACTCATCAGTTTCTGTATGTGATCCTGTCACTGCTTTAGTTAAGCAGAGTGAGGTGCAATTTAAAAACTTTAGTAGCTTTGATCATTCCTACTAAAGTAGCTGCGTCATTATGGACCACTGTTTTTCTGAATTTTCTTTCAGAAATTTTCAACACAAGAATATTTTATTTGTGAAGATTAGGCTTATTTCCTTCTCATGAAAATACAGATTTCTCAATTTGAACACTTTTTTTCTAGAATGGTATATTTAATTTATGTCTTTCCATATGAACAAACCTGAGGTTCGTTAGTTGAGCTTTAGAGACTGTAATGCATTTGTCAGAGGCTGTTGGCAACAGCAGGGACTAAGCTGAGATGTCTATGAGTTCCTCTAGGAATCAAAGTCTGGCTTCAAGCCCTCATGTCCAAACATGGGTTAAAAAACCCCAAAACTTTCCTAGTGATCTTTGGAAGTAAAATTTTTTTCATCACGTAAAAAACAAATTTATATGCAAAGCAGAAACATCCAACTTACCATGAAGTAGGCAAGTTATATCACATTACACACAATAGCTGTATAGCCAAATGACCATTAAGTTAAAAGTTGTTGGAGAGCAAATAGGGCACCAAGCATAAAGAATCCTCAGATCAAACCAGACCCAGGGGTGTCCTGTGGACAGTCCTGGCATAAAATACAGTTTTACAAGGGCAGGCAGGTGTAGGACAAGGGCAAATGGATTTAAACTGAATGAGGGTAAGTTTAAATTAGATACTAAGAAGAAATTCTTTAATCAGAGGTTGGTGAGGCACTGGAACAGGTTGCCTAGAGAAGTTGTGGATGCCACATCCCTCAGTGTTCAAGACCAGGTTGGATGGGGACCTCAGAAATCCAGTATAGTGGAGGGTTCCCTACCCATGGCAAGGGGGGGTTGGAACTAGGTGATCTTCAAGGTCACTTCCAACCCAATCCATTCTAAGATTCTATAATGTGAAAGCATAGCTAAAAAAATAAAATATATATATACAAGCTTAATAAAATGCACCCATTGTTTGTATTTTCAATATTAGTTGTGTACCTTAGTGTTCTGGATAATATAAATATTCATTGGGTATGTGGACATCTCTTTCCTTCTACTGTTTTCACTTTGTCATATTGTGGTCACTATTTAGTAGTTGCAAAAATGCTTGAAAGCAGGAGGTCACAACGAAGGCTCTTTCTATCTTCCATTAAGTATGGTGCTGTGCTATTCTCAACATAACCCTTAATCTATAAATTATTCTCTATGTTACAGTCACCAGCAGCAAAGCTATACCTTTGCTATCATATTCCCATCACATACTGTCAATATTCTCAGCATTTTACACAGGCTATACTACCCATTTGCTGTACAAGGAACAGTCCCTACTCCGTCTCCATATGATGGGATTCAGCCCAACACCTGTAGAGGTTTCAAGTTTTTGTTTATGACAAAACTTCATTTATGTTACTGAAGATCCAGTTCTTTTGACTTTGTATCAGAAGGAAGAATAATATTAGTCCTATATAAAAAAGTTCAGATTATTTTTAATTAAAACTCTCCATCAGGAGATGGGGGAAAAAAGTTAAAAATGTTCAAAGAAGAATACTTTGTTCCCTTTCCTCCTGTAAATCAGCAAGTTGTTACCTTACAGTTACAAGTTTGAGGACTTGTCTTCATCAAGTGCTAAGGTCTTCAGAGTATTGCACTTTATAAGCAGGCTTAACTGACTCCAACCTGGAAGAGTGGCTGAACCTCATTTCTCAAAGATACTTCAGAGTTTTTCTACTTGTATGGTACAGTTTAAAGCTGTTAAACAGCAGTAGTGAAGAGCTTTATCATAAATTTTCACTTCATGGCAGAGCCCAGCTTATTTATAAGGCTACTATTTCAGCTTTCATTTTTATTGCTTTTCAGCTCCAGATTTGGTTTTGATGGACCTTTACTGTTATCCACTGCCAAGAAACCCACTTGTGCTACATACCTGTACCCTAAGTAGGAAGAAACTGTATTATAGATTCTTTAGCCACACCTGTAGACATTTTAACCAGTAGCTATTTACTATATACACACCCACAGGGCAATTTTCTAGCTAAAAGGGATCCAGAATAAGCTGTGAACTGTAAAATTGTCTTTTAAGTTTGTCTTCATCAGTTCAGTGGAGGAAATTCAAACACCTTCACTCTTCCTTTATAGAAGATTAAAATGCTTAAAGGCTTTCAATATTCAATCAATAGATACAATCTAACATGTAAAGCAAGAAAAATAGTATCACAATATGGTCAAAGAGTACCAAGTACATTATGCAAACTGTTCATCAAAACACTTGCCAAAGAAAATCACAATACTTTCCAACAAAATTTGTAATTCTCACTCCTAGAGTTTGAAGAATGACATTCTCTTTGCTGATACAGCCTTTGGTCTTTCCAGCTGCCCTCAATCTATACTGAGCAAGCAAATAAAATTAAAATTACAAAAAGTAAATGAATAAAGAAAATTTTCCATTTCCATTTCTCCTAGAGGGATTCATGTTACATATATTTGATGTTTCTTCTCTTCTTAGGAATTAGCTTTCTCTTTCTGATTTCTTCGTCCCAAGAGTAATGTTCAGATTACTGCGTGCCCACATTTGAGAAAGAAAATCTAACCCATACTATAAACTTCTACAGACACACAAGTTATCCCCATAGTACATGTCATGCCATACAAACTCTCTCTTCTCTGTTTATACAATTTTTGGTAAATATAATTTTGATTCTCTTAATTCTGACTTTCTTTTTCTGTAAGCATTATCTTCTGAGAAAGGATGTAAAAATTATTCCTGCTACAGAGGAATAGAGACTAGAAATGGAAGAAGAGAAAGAGACTTTCTTAGAACAAAGAGATTAGGCATTTTATCATGCATAACTGCTGAGCATAGGGGATAGAATTTCTAAATTGCAAATCTCACATATTGTCAGCAAAAGACAATAGAAAAATCTCTGAATATATAACGGAAAAATATTTTGTTAAACTGTTTAAATAAAGAGTTAAATTTGCAATTATATACATTCTGGGCCAAATTATGCTCTGTGGTGGAGCCCTGTAGGCTTCTATGAAAGTCAGTAAATTGAACTAACATGCAAATATAACTAATAATCCCAGAAGTGATATTGACATCAGCATATTGGTGCAGGAGGTTTCACAGCACACTTTAAGCCCTCTCTCTGTTGCTTAACACAAATATGTCATTCAGAACACAGTAAAGCTTTAGGCCACCATGACAGCAGCATACATGTGTATGTTGATTTCTCTGAAGACTGTTCCCTTACTAAAGCCACATTTCTTCCTTCTTTTTATTATTTTGGAAAAAATAGTTTTTCTTTACTAAAAATGCAGCACCTGAGTCATTTTTGTGTACCTTTTTCAAAATTTTAAAGTTTCTATCATCTGGTGTTCAACACCCATAGCCAGTTTCTCTGTCTGAAATTCTCATTTCTTCATAATTTAGTTTATTATTTTACTTTCATCCTTATGTGTATAATTTTGTACTTGGTACTTAATAAATTTTATCCTGCTTCTGCTACTTCCAGTGCTAATATCATGCAGTTCTCCATGATATGCTGTGTCTTTCCATTGGCATGGCCAGCCAATATTCAACAACCCACAGATTTCCTCAACACAGTTTTTTGCTGACATAAATCAAAATATTTACGAAAATCAAGCCCCTGAAAAACATGAATAATAAATGCACTGCATCCTTTAAACTGACTCTTTGTTCTTAAATTCTTTGCTTTTTCCATGCCACTTTCAACCCTCCTATAAAATTTAATCAATCTGTCCTTAAGGCTTCCAGCTCCTCTTTCTTCTCGCAGGAAGGTTTTGGCAGCAGAATTCTTTCTTTCAGGATACATGTCTTATAATCAGGCTTTCTCCCAGTGTTTTCATCTTCACATAGCACTTTAACATATTAACAGTAATGTGCTACTAATTACTTTTTCAATTCCCTAAAATCAAAATCTAGTCCTTCTGGAGACCTCACTATAAGAGAATAACCTATTCATAGCCAAAATCTACTCCTTAAATGTATTTTCCTTTCTTTGTTGGAGATGATACCACACCAACATCTTTCCTTTAAGCCAGATCTATGTAGAGGGGAAACCACATAGGTCTAATTCTTTGCTCTAACCAGGATGATCTTTCTCATGTCTTCTCTCTTGTCTGCCAAGGGAGGACAGAAAAGACTGCATAATGGACTGAGCTGTCAGTGAAGGTCCTTTTCCACGTTTCTTACTCACATGTCATGGAAAGTGGAGTCCTTCATACGCTCTGCTATTCACTGAGATATTTAATAGAAAATTCCAACCAAGTTCCAGAAAAATTGTACTATTTTAGTTGCACAAATAGTAGAAGAGATTTGAGAATTCCTATCTTCCTATGCTCTTCCTTTTTTGTTGATAGAGGTTTATATGATTGTGTGCAAGTCCAGCACTTAATACAACAGACACTGATTTAAACTATATATTTGAAGTAATGCATAAGTAAAGTTATTTAAGCATCACGTTAAAAAAAAACATTCATACAGAGACTACACTTCAGAGATGCTCTCCTGAGTAATCTGGCTGTTAGGAAACAGGATAAATATGGAACTTGCAATACCATGATGCTGGGGGAAAAAAAAAAAAAGGAAGGAAATCTATACGTTGGTGAAGATGGCTGCTTTTCTAAAAATTTATTCTCAAAATAAATTTTTTTTTCTGCTGAGATTTTCCTGAAATTCTTCTTGATCATTGTACCACAGGAGTGCTTTAGGGAGTATTATATACAATCTACAGTGACCTAAACATTTTTTTTCCCCATACACAGGATGGACAATGGAAACATCCATTCCACACATGAGCTGGAAATGTTTCTGTTTGAGGAAATATTTGCTTAATTTTATGAGCTGTAGCTACATTGTTAATTCAGATATGGTTCTTAAGTTTCCAGAATAAGTGGTCACCTCAGACTAATACTCTATGCTGTAGGTCTAGTAACTGAATAAACACAGCTTTCCACTATACTGTACCTGCCAGCTCTCAACTTTTTCATCTGATACATAGTTTTAAAGGAGTACTTCTAGTCACAGCATAAAGTCTTGTATTTATCTCGACTTGTATTCATCACCTCCTCTTCTGCTGTACGTTGATTTTCATGTGGTTCCTGGATATTCCCATTTTAAAACCCAGCACACCCAGAAGGAATGTAGATTTTTTTAGCTTAAAGGGAGAAAAGTTCTAATTAAGAGGTGTAAATCCTTCTGTTCCACATATTTTTAAAAAGGGGTTAGAGCCAACACTCACAATTTTCCGAGAACTATCCCTCCAGCTACTGTGTGTGCTACATAAGGGAGTAGAGCCAGTTTTAGCCACTTATGAAACTCTATGTATTTGCAGAGGGGCCAAATACAACAATCAACTGTATGAACTACAGAAACCTTCAGCAATCCAGTGGTGAAACAGCTGGATTTGAGCCATTTTTCCATTTAAATGTAATGAGCAGTAGTGGGACTTTTACTCTTTGCACTCTGAGCTTGTAGAAGTTTCCTGTGTGTATATTCTTTACTTAAGAAAGTTTTAGAAGTAAAAAGTATAAAACAAAACTAAAATCTCCACCAGTAAGCCAGTAGTTACTTATGACAATGGGAAGCTCTTTCATGTAAAAAATATTGCTAACAATAATAAGTGAAATAACCCTGGCTATGACATAATTACAATTTCTACCTTTCTTTAGCTCAGTTACGATGGAAAGATGACAACATATCTTTCTTTTCTGATCTGAGGGAAACAGCAGGGCCCCATTGACTTTGGTTAGATCCCAGCACTTGAGAATAGTTCACTACGATGTATTCGTTTACTTAATGCAGCTCAAGTGAGTGAGAGCATTGTAACTAAAATCTGAAAATATAGGTGGGGTCAAAAACCAGAAAACCAATGAAAGCTTTTCCCCCCAAACACCTAGAATCATTCCAAAATCTCCAAGGAATAACCTTCTTAATTATTTTCATGAAGTTTAATTTATGCTAACATGAATGTCTTTCTTCAGCTCTAGTGAAACCCAAGCTACTAATTAAAAGCTTCTTCTCTTTCCCCAAATTCAGCAAAACTGAACTAGCAGTATTAAGATTTCAAAGGGAATACATAGTGAATTTAACTGAAAAAAATATTAGGTAATGTGCTCCCAAAATTAAAAAAGAAACACTAATAAATACAAAAAATCCCACTCCTGCCATGACAGAAGCAGCGTGGAAACCGCACAAGATCTTTGAGATTGCTGTATGTTAAGCAATCCCCATTGGCCTGTACTTTTTACATTCTTTTTACAACAAAGTTCCTGATATTGAGCTTTAAGAACAAAGAAATCATTCAAAAGTTCCATCCAATCAGAGAGAGAGAATAACCACAGATTTTGTCAGTTTCAAAAGCAAACCCCAAGATCAACACATTTCAAAACATATGCCAAAGGTTTGTCTGTCTGAAGTTGGATCAACCCATTCCCGTAATTTGTCTGAGCTTTTTTTTATTGTTTGGAGAGCAAAATGTGAAAGATTTAATGCAGTCACACCTGTCAGACTTCTCAACTGTATACAGCACTTGCAATTCATTTTAGCTGTGAGTTTGATTAAATCTCATCATTAGGTCTACTTGAGATATATTTCATCAAAGTAAACATATAACCAATTTGAGATCTGAAGAGCGTTCCCATATTTTTAATTTTGAGGGAGGGACTCCTCAAAGCATACTGCCACACAACCACTATGCTTATTCTCTCTCTTCTCTTTTTCCTCCACCACAATGTGATTTAATAACGTACCAATAAGACGAAAGGATTCTTGCCCTCAGACTTCATGATTTACCTCTGTACATGACATGTAGCACTGTCCAATGCAAGACCCTATCCACATCTTTGCTGGGACATCTGGACCAATGAACAATCATATGCAGTATTTTCTACTTTAAGGCTTCATAACTGTACTAGATCACCCAGCCTTATATCCTTCTGTTAGGTGGGACCAAATGCTGCATACCAGTGCATTAAAAATGAAAAATAAGTATATTGTCTGTATACGAATTTGACCTCTACTGATTTTCAGTTCTCCTATTAATTTCTTTTCTCTGGATAGATTAGAAGTCTCAGTAACACAAGGAACATGGATAATGTTCACTACTAATAATAAAGAACTACTGTTTTTTCTGTGGAAAAAACACAATAAAATTATTGTTTTAAAAAAATTTAAACAGTCACATACTTTTCCTAAAAGTTAACAATGAATAAGGAATAAGATTTCCAAATCTTTAAACAATAGCTTCTTTTTAGGCATCATAAAGAGCCTGAATTTCCTAAAGAATGCCTCTTCTGATAAGTCAAACAAATGAAACACCCAGATATCTGTGAGGATTCAATGCATCCAATGAAATTTTCCAAAGTGGATGAAACAGACCATAAACAAAGGAGTAAGAATGAAGGAAAAGAATTTGAAATGTCCATTAAAATGTTGCAGAGATTTTTTTTTCTTTAATTGTTTGAACCTTCAACAAAATCTAAAAGAAGTGAACTGGAAAGGGATGCAGACTACAGTGGTCTTCATGGATGCAGTGGTGGCTCAGATGAACAGTAACCAGAATTCAAAAACCTGAAAAAAACTGTAGAGTTGCAGTGCAACAACTGCTGCCAATACTGGCCACTTTCAGTAGCCAGTTCAGACTATGTTAATGACAGCTAAAGCATAACCATTTATGATCCTGATGGAGAAAAACTAGGATGAGTTATACTCATGCCCTTGCACATAAGGGTCAGACTGGAAATGAGTTGGCTTAGGTGACTGTCTCTTTCGAAAGTAGTAGGTTTCTAACTAAATCCTAATAATGCAAACATAAAGGCTGTTAATGTACTTATTAGCCATCACAAAATGCATTTCACATTGGATGGTTACAATACATTATATCAGCAGCAATCACACCTCTGTAATAACAGTAGCAGTTCATTTAAGGAGAGCAAGTACACCTCTTCTTCCAACCCATTATGTGAACATGATGAATGATGATGGCACTAGACTCATATGGGAGGGAACTGGAGCTAGAAGGGGAAAGAATTGCCTTTGTAAAAAATAAATGGAGTACCTCATGTATAGGTATATCTGGGTATATTCAGGTATAAACATTTGAAAAACCACCACAATTAAAAAATGCCTCCAAAACCAGTCAAAGGAGCTTAAATATAAAGCAGAAAAAGTCCTCAAACAAAAACATACAATTTCAGGATTAAAAAAGAAAACAAAAAGCGAACCAAAATGAGGAAATACTAAATGAAACATGTTTTAGCAGGGAGTAGCTACAAAAATGAGAACCAAACACTTCACAGAGGTCAGTTGTCCATAGTCTTTAAGCCTGAGCTTGGGCTCACTGAACAGTGCGTGATATTTGAACACGAATGTGTGTAAGGCAGAAACCCAGATCTTATGCCTCTAAACTAGGTGGGAACTATGCTGTTATTTAGGTAAAAAATTAACACAGTACTACCCACCGCGTCATAGCTAATCAATGTGAAGCATGTTGGATGGTTGTAACAATAACAAATTTGTGACACAACAGGTGGCAAAAAACCATAAGGCTATTTGAATTAATAAGTTTTAACTACACGAGTTTTGCTTTCTATTCAGAGGATGATACAATATAGTTATGCATAAAATGTAATGCAGGAAAGATGGAGGAAAATAGAAGATTTTTAACAGAGTATTTTAATTATTGTGCACAAACTAAAATACATGTTGGAATTTGATTGTTTCCCTGGAGCTTGGTGGAACTTAATGAACATAAGCACAATAAAAAATGTTCATAAAATAATTGTTCCTTTTCATACCCTTCAGATTACAGCCTGGAAATGAATTTTGCCTGCACAGGAGTATTAGTGAGGAATAATTAAAAGAAAATATATATAAGGATATTTCTTCCTAAGGACCCTAGAGAAAAGAATGATCCTATCTTAATACTGAAAAGAGTTTCAAGGAAAAGATCCAGCTGTGACATAGCCTGGAGTGTCCCAACCCTGCTGGAGAGTTGTGAAGTATCAGGTACAAGACATATCCTCTTCCACTGACAGATGCCAAGTCAGCCAAGCCATAGAGTCAGGTTTTTACCAATAGAACACATAATCTCCTAGCTGAGCTCTGAAGTTAGTGCCTCTGAAAAGTTCACATGGTTCTGGGGGTTCATAGGGATCACAAACATCTTCTCAGAGAGAGGACAAGTGTATATTTTACTGGCGACAAAGTGATGAGGAGCACACTTGAAATTTTACAAGACAAGGAAGGGGGAAAATAAACAAATAAACTGCCACATAAAGACAGAGGTGGAGTAGCCAAGGAAGTTTCTTTATGGCATTCAATGTTTCTCAGTGCTTCACTGTAATGGCATCATGTGTTGGGGCTATTTCATACTGATTTACTTTTTCTCACCTTCCCTAATTATTTGTGTCCTTGTTTCAGGGAATAAAAGGTTAGATGTTTTATAGATGATTATGTTAACAAACATGATGCTGTGTTTGTGTAGGTATTTCCTCGTATAGAGGATTTCACAGAATCACAGAATCAGTTAGGTTGGAAAAGACCTCTGAGATCATCAAGTCCAACCTATGACCTAACACCACCTTGTCAACCAGACCATGTCACTGAGTGCCACATCCCAGGGAGACTCCACTACCTCTCTGGGCAGCCCATTCCAATGACCAATCACTCTATCTGAGAAGTTCTTTTCAATGTCTAACCTAAATCTCTCCTGGTGTAGTTTAGGACTGTACCCACTTGTTCTACCGCTGGTTGCCTGGAAGAAGAGACCGTCACCCACCTGTCTACAACCTCCTTTCAGATAGTTTTAGGGAGGAATGAGGTCTCCCTTCAGCATCTGCCTTTCCAGGCTAAACATCGCCAGCTCCCTCAGCTGTTCCTCATAGGACTTGTGCTCCCGATCCATCACCAGCCTCATTGCCCTTCTCCGGGCACGCTCCAGCACTTCAACATCCTTCCTAAATTGAGGAGCCCAGAACTGGACACAATACTCCAGGTGTGGCCTCACCTCTGCCTAGTACAGGAGTAGGATCACATCCCTAGTCTTGCTGCTCACACTATTCCTGATACAGGCCAGGGTGTCATTGGCCTTCTTGGTCACCTGAGCACTCTGCTGTCAATCAGAACTCTCAGGTCCCTTTCTGCCTGGCTGCTGTCCAGCCACTCTGTCCCCAACCTGTAGTGCTGCATGGGGTTGCTGTGGCCAAAGTGCAGGACCCGGCACTTGGCCTTGTGGAACCTCATCCCTTTGGAATCAGCCCTTCTATCCAGCCTGTCCAGGTCCCTCTGCAGAGGTGTCTCACCCTCCAGCAGATCAACACGGCCCCACAACTCGGTGTCATCTGCAAATTTGCTAATGATAGACTGAATCCCCTCATCCAGATCATCAGTAAAGATATTAGACAGAACTGGGCCCAACACTGATCCCTGGGGGACACTGCTAGTGACCGGATGCCAACTGGATGCAGCACTGTTCACAACCACTCTGGGACCGGCCCTCCAGCCAGTTCCTAACCCAGCAGAGAGTGCCCCTGTCCAAGCCATGGGCTACCAGCTTTTTCAGGAGTATGCTGTGGGAGACGGTGTCAAAGGCTTTGCTGAAGTCCAGACAGACCACATCCACAGCCTTCCCCTCATCCACCAGGCGGGTCACCTGATCATAAAAGGAGATCAGGTTGGTCAGGCAGGACCTGTCCCTCCTAAATCCATGCTGGCTCACTCTGATCCCCTGTCTGTCCTGTAGGTGCCATGTGATCACACTGAAGATGATCTGTTCCATAAGCTTGTCGGGCACCAAGGTCAGGCTGACCAGCCTGTATTTTCCCAGATCCTCCTTCCAGCCCTTCTTGTGGGTGGGCATCACATTGGCCAGCTTCCAGTCATATAGGATCTGCCTGGAGAGCCAGAAATGATGGTAAATGATGGAGAGCTCTTCCGCCAGCTCCCTCATCACCCTAGGATAGATCCCATCTGGTCTCATAGACATGTGAGCATCTAAGTGGCTCAACAGGTCCCTAACTACTTTTTCCTGGATTACAGGGGGGCTATTCGGCTCCCAATCCCTGTCTACCAGCTCAGGAGGCCAGTTGTCCTGAGGACGACCAGTCTTATTCTTCAAACCTGAGGCAAAGAAGATGTTAAGTACCTCAATCTTCTCCTCGTCTTTGGTAATTATATTCCCCTCATGTCCAATAAAGAATGGAGGTTTTCCTTGCTCCTCCTTTTGCTATTGATGTCTTTATAAAAACACTTTTTATTATCCTCTACAGAAGTGGCCAGATTAAGTTCAAATTGTGCTTTTGCCTTTCTAACTTTCTCTCTGCACGACCTAATGACATCCTTAAACACTTCCTGAGTTGCCTGCCCCTTTTTCCAAAGGTGATAAACCCTCTTTTTTTCCCTGAGTTCTGGCAAAAGCTCCCTGCCCAGCCAGGCCAGTAGTCATCTTCCCCACTGGCTCGTCTTTCACCACATAGGGACAACCTGCTCTTGTGCCTTCAAGATTTCTTTCTTGGAGTATGTCCATCCTTCCTGGATCCCTTTGGTTTTTAGGGCTGTTTTCCAAGGTACTCTCCAAATCAGCATCCTGAATAGGCTGAAGTCCGCCCTCTGGAAGTCCTGGGTAGCAATTTTGTTGGTGTCCCTCCTTGCTTCCCTGAGTATTGAAAACTCCATCATTTCATGGTCACTGGACTCCAGCTGGCCTCTGACCACCACATCTCCCATTGGCCCTCCTCTATTTGTAGACAGGAGGTCCAGCAGGGCCACAACCCTTGTGGGCTCGCTCACTAGCTGTGACCAGAAGCTATCCTCCATACACTCCAAGTACCTCCTAGACTGCCTCTTCTCTGCTGTGTTGAGTTCCCAGCAGACATCTGGAAGGTTAAAGTCTCCCACAAGAACAATGGTTGGTAACCTTGAAACATTCACCAGCTGCTTATAGAATAAGTCATACACCTCTTCATCCTGGTTGGGTGGTCTGTAACAGATTCCCACCAGGATCTTGGCCTTACTGGACTTCCCCAATTCTTAGCCATAGATTAAGTTCCTTAAAATGTTTGGTCCACCTAATCCATGCAAAATTCAGGATAAAAGTGATAAAACAACCATCCATCCTCTTCTATGCATCTGCATACATGACAAATTCTTAGCTGCTGTTACCTAAGCAATTGGGAGTTTTAGCAGCAACAATTACTGCACTGTACATGGGAAATGGAGTTACTCGTAAAACTGAGCCAGGAGAGAGGACTACATACTTCCTTCCTGATTTTCATATTCAAAACTTTATATATCAGGGAGTACCCTGTATTTGGGGATATGCAATGTCAGGCAAGACCTTTTCTAGGGAAACTCATGGTATTGATTAAATCCAAGGCCTGAATGATTTGGCAGTGCTTCTTGAGTGACTTTGCACTGCAGCTGTGGCCCTTTTCACAGAAGGAGACCCTTTTTCACTCTCTGCCACGTGTGTCTGTCAAACACCCACTACTGTTCACTGCAGAGTACACCTTCACCACTCTGAATTTGTGAGAAGAAATGTCTCTGAAATTTGGGTAAACTTGAATTAATTTTATCCCTGGTGTTACATTTCTCCTATACATTATATATCTGTAATGATGTGAATAAGCAGCTCTTTGCGGTTTATTTTTCTTCAGAATATGTATTTCAAAATCATACTGTGGAAACCCAAGTTGTCTGATAGAAATCTAAAGAAAAAAAAGCAATTTGTTTTTACCTAAGAAATAATTTATATATTTCTCCCATAATACAGGATTTAACAAGCTGTAACAAAAAACCTAAGAGTCTGCATGCTTGTATTGGTTCTTATGCAAAATAAAATAATTTGTAGACAGAGATTGAGAATAAGTTAATATACAATAAATCCTTCCTAACTGCTTCAGCAAGTTTTACCACTAGGCTTCACTTTAAATCTAAACCAGAAACATGAAGACATATGCCCACACAAAGGTATTATCGTCAACAACAATAATAAAAACAATATTATCTGAGACCTAAAAATTGTTGAAGGCAAAATAGCTCAAATGATTCTTAATGCCTTTCAGGCACATCTGAATCAAATAAGGTAATTATTCTTTAAAATGCTTACACAAAGTCTGATTTGCATGCTAGTAATTGCTATGCCTTGTGGCATCTAGCAATTGACACAGCAATGATTTTAATTATTGTAATTTCATCAGTATAAATACTTCAAAGTTATGCAAATAGTACCTCATAATCCACATAGACAGTTCAGAGTATTTGATTTACTAGTCTTGTAAGGCTCTTTGTCTATGCAGTTTACTCTCAGATGTGACTGTGCATTGCAATTGAAGCCTTTCACTCACATCAAAGCTCTAAATCATAACAAGATGAGCTAATTTTACAAAGACTGACACTTCAAACATTAACTTGCAAATACAATTATAAGATGAAATATATAAAGGACTTTACCAGGATATCATCTGGCATGGATACCTGCAGCTAATCATATCTAATGTTTTCTATGACAGTGGTAAGCAATGATATTGCAAGGCCAAATGCCTTGGTGTGAACTATTACAAACAGCCACTCTTGCTTCTGAACAGCTCTGTAAAAATACTACATCCTGTTCTAGCATTTAATGTATATTTGAAGTATATTTTTTAAAAAGACTTAGTAGTTTTTTTAGTAGTGTAGGGATAACACTGTTCTCACTACTATTTCTGATACGGAAAAATAAATGTACCACAGTAACATTCTCATGTCAATAGTAACACAAAAGTACAGTAGAGTGAATGCATTTAAAATCAATATTTATGACAATTAAGGGAGGGGAAAAAAACCCATTGTGCTGTCATCAATATGTCTTTTATTTGCAGAAACCTCCAAACCCATATTTCAGGCCAGATCTTTAGATGCTGTAAATCACAGCTTTCAGTAAATCTTAGACATTTAAACACAGCTCTCTTCTTTCAGATACCAAGTTCTACATCAAACTCACAAGTAAAACATTGGATATCCATAACAAATCTAAAAACCAATGTTGACCATCAATATTTACAAAGCTGTCACTAATAGTTGTTTTACAGAAGAACTAAAGTGCAGCACTAGTTATCCTCAGTTCAGGATTCACACGTGCTGAATGAGAAAAGAATCAGACCTGTTGCCTACCCTAAAGAGTAGAAGTAAACAAAACTGGAAGAAGATCACCTATAAAATAAATACTTCAGAGGTGTTCTGCGCGCACAGGTGTCTTGGAGGGAGTTTGATGCAAGACTGACAAGCAGTCTATGGTGAAAGAATGTGGTAATGGCAAGAGATAATTCACTAAAGAAGGATAAAGTGTTCAGTTTAAGCTAGAAATGACATTACATCAGAGATAAATTTTCCACAACAGAAAATTCCGAAAGCATCATTACAGCATCTTTATAAAAACTGCCATTGAATCCCTTTGTTTCTTATTGATTGAATAATATTTATAATTTAATCTTGTAAAGGAGAAAGTAGAAATAGAAAAGGGAAAGAGAGAGAGATAATAAAAACTCTCACAATCAAGGAACATCCTCTATATAAGTAAATTTAATTTGGGAAAACAAATCTGGGGTAAAATATGAGAAAGGCCTGTTTAGAGAAAGTATATAGGGAGCAATTAACTCTCTAAAAGAATGAGAAACCAGCTGATTGAAACTTGGAGAAATGAGATTTAAAACAAAATGTTTTTTTTTTAAATGCAATGTGTCTTTAAAGGGCAGAATCACTTCTTCAGAATATTTTTAAGGGAGATGTAATATATGGGCTAAAAAAGTACTAATTTATATAAAAGGGGACTGCCCAAAAGTATAAACACTGGATAGGATTCAAAGGGTGACCCAGGAGGTCCCTAGGGGACTAACTGCTGGAACGAGAAAGAAACCACCTCCATACTCACCACCTCTCTTCTACTTGTGAAATATTTGCTACCAGCCTCTGTCAGATGTGAAACTGGCACAGAGCAACTCTTCTGAGACTCCAGCAAAAGTCAGTGATTGTAATGTTTTGCAAAATGGCAAGCATAGACGATCACTAATTGTTAAAATTAGCATGAAAATAATGTATGAGATGAATAACTTTGAAGAACGTATAGCAGTCTGTTTGTGGAATACATATTTACCTGCTTTCACATTCAATGGTAACTTCAGCTCCCAGGTATTGCTCCAGCAGAAACAAGAGGAAGCTGACAGAGGAAAAAAGCAAGACGTCAACATCAAGCATTTCAGCCAAGTTGTAGCCTACACAGGTAAAGAATGACTTGCAAATCCACCTCATGTAAGAAAAGGGAAGGGATGACTTGAAAGGAAACACAGAAAATCAGACAGCAGCATGAACAGCTAAATAAATTCCAAACAACAAACAATGAGAAACTGAATGATAACAATATTGAATCACATTAGAAGAGCACTGTGATGGAAGTAACATACAATGGAATCACATGTAAGAAACTGGTAGTACCACAAACCAAAATTAGTTTTACATTTGCTACTAGCTGCAATTATTCTGGATATTAATCTTTTCTTCTTTGATTCATTGACTCATACTTTTTCATTGTTTTAGTAAAATTCCTTCAATTGATGAAGATATCAGAATGGTTTAATAAATTTAAAAATATTTTAGAGGGAAGAAGTAGCTTCCTATGTCTCTTCCTGACTTTTATGTGGAAGCAAAATAATTAAGAATTACAAATACATAACTGATTGTTCAACATCTGTTTCAGTCCAAACTACAAAAAACACAAAACACTAATCAGAATATATTTCACACCTAAATCTCTATTCGCACGTCCAAGGGGCTTATTTTTTCCCCAGATCCTACCTTCATTCAGTACCACATAAATTAATGGCGGTTTCACAGAGATTTCACAGAATATTCTGAGTTGGAAGGGACCCACAAGAATGCCCTGGATAAAATTATCAGTTCAAGAATTCTCACTACTGTAAGCACCAAAATATTCTACAACTTAACTGAAATGTAGTAAAGACATCAAAAAAATGTGTAGATTAGATGACCAGTTTTCAGTCCTTCAACAGCAAATGCAAAATAGACTGAAAAAGTACTATGGGAAGATTTTACAGTCATTGTTTCTGCTGCAACAAAGAGTAGAAGTCATTGCATTTCTGTAACTCCGTCGCTGGCATTTTTCCAACCTTTATAAGTTTTTGAAAAATAAACCAAAACACTGTTACTGACAGACTGGTTCTAAGAAATCAATATACACAAAATATAATTTCCATGCATCTCAAAATAAAGTTTGCAATATACATACTAGGGGTGTGCTTTTGAGGAGGGGAAGATGTATGACTTGCTAAGACATACTAAAAAAATCCACGAAACCTAATAAAATTCAAGTTTAATTTTTAACCTCTTGACTTTTCTTTCTGTTAATTAACATTGGGATCCAATCCAAAAGTATTTGCACAACATTCATTTGCTAATAAATTAAATAATCTCAACTATTTCTGGGAACAGTACATCCTTATAGTCTGAGAAGTATGTGTTCCAGAAATACTCTTCTTGTAACCATTAAAAGTGACTTGGGACATGATTAAAAACCATGTAACACTACATTCAAATTAAACACATTGGTAATTAGATTCACATGTGTTTAGAGCAACACGATAAGCCAGTATGCACACAAATATTTATATGATGAAACTCAAGTAAACAAGCAACAACAGAAAGAGAACAGGATGGAAACTGAAACATTAGTCAGCCTTTCTATTATACACACAGTACATTGACACTTATAAGAAGAGTTAGTTAGTGTTCAGTATTGTAAAGTATGCTACATTATTTTATAAAGATTTAAAAGAATCTGTTCCTGCTACTATGGTGAAAACCACAAGCTGAAGTATTAGTAATTACAGCATCATCTAATGAAAAAAAACCCAGACTCAAAAACCCTGTTAAAAACTTAATTCTTTCCTCATTTCTGCTCTACAGATCGCAATAAAAGTTTTAGGTTTTGCTCAAAGTCACTTCATCTTACATCAGGCCTGAGTGTTTTTAAGTTCTGTGATTCACTTACTTAAGAGTGCAGAATAGTTGACCCATTACCAGCAGAGGTCAAGAGATCTGTGTAAAGCTGGTGATCGATAATTGACACTCTGGAGTATCCCATGAATGATCTAGAGAAATGTCAGAACAAATGAAAAAAAAAATATTTTCTTACTGAAAAAAAAACAAGCCAAAACCAAATAAATAAACAAAAAGTAAACAACAAAAAATACTCTTGGACTGATCACTCTTTATGAGGGAAGACTACCTGCAATGTTTTAATTGAGAAGTCATAAAGCAGATCAAGAGTTCCATAAGGTAATTTTCTTTTTGTCCTCACTATCAAATAAACACTACAACAAAAAAATTTATTGTTAAAAAAAATTTATTGAGATGAAAGAAAGTTCTAATCTATATCACCTGCAGGAACTAGATTCCTAAAAATTCTATAGCTAGATGTACACAGCAGATCCATGAAAGTAAAATTAGAAACTTTACCCTGTTTGAGAAATGAGCCTTTCAGTCATGAGTTCTTGTTTGGGTCTTGTCTCAGTGGTGTGAAGTTACCACCATTGATGTTATTTGGTGGTTTCTTTGAGAAATAGGTGATCATATTGATCCAGTTTATGATGATGAATGAACCTCACTATGTCCCTTTTTAATAGTTTCCTCAAATTCAAGCAAATTTACTAAGAGTTAGGTCCAAAGCCTTCAGAATAAACAGAATAAATTTAAGAGAGAGAGTAAAAGAAGCACCATTCTTCCCAGCAGACCCACATTATGACTTGGTCTTGTAATGGAATGAAATGAAAACTATAAAAAAATAGTTATAAAATGTATTTCTCAATTTACAGCATTTGTGGTCAGAACCGTTTCCTCACAGAAACTCGCAGGCTGCTGTGTGGAATGATTTAAGTATAGCAGAATTTGAAAAGCCTTGATTATATTGTACATGTATTTCATGTCATAAACATATGAAACATTTAAAATACGGTATTAAATATGTAGCAACATTTCCTGGCACAGAAAGAACAAAGTTGTGAGAGAGTAGTTTTTTAAAAAGCTTTTAAATAATGCTGGTAAGAAATGTCCCAACATGATAAAAATCCTGTCTTATAATAAGTTCCCCTTCATAGTATTCTCTTTGTTGTAGGTACAGGCTGTACCTGAAAAAGTCACTACTGGTTGCTTTAAAAAAAAGTTTTTAACTATTTAAGCAGCTACATAATTATTCTAAACCACTTGGTAGAAAATTTGGCCACAGCTTAAGGGTTAAACAGTTGTTGATGCTTATGAGCATCATTTATAAATAATCATAATAGTAGCAAATTATTATAATTTAAAAAATTTTATACTTTTTTTTAAAATAATCACCATCTTATCCACTCTTTCCTGCTGCTTTCCATAGCTTTCCCATGACATCTCCTTGAGTAGGGTAAACTACCTCCCTTTCTTGTTATAAGTTCTAAATGACACTAAACCGGAGTGCATAGTATTGCCCACTGTCTGAAGAATTTTGGATCATATCTGAAATAGGAAAAAAAAAAAAGAAAAAGAGAAACAAAAGAAAACAGAAAAAAAAAGAGGACTAAAGTTGGAGATGGCTAAAAATAAGCTTTGTCTTATCATCATCAGGCACTCTTGTTCTGCCAGATGGAAACCCGGAAACCTGCTTCCTACATCATCCCCTTAACTATTTCCCTGATAAGCAAGGACAGAGCAAAAAGGAGCTAAATCAGTGAAAGATGGGTCACACTTGAATCTCTCAGCAGTCATTTGAAAACCTTATGGAATAAATACCTCAATACTCTTTGCTTCCATTTGAAGATGCAACAAACAGAATAAATCAGAAATCAGATTGACCAACAAATTTTGGAGCAGTCCCTAAATACTGCACTGAAGAAACAACTGGCTCCACTTCCCATACCTTTCTCTTTGTATTTCCACACCACCTGTTCCTCTAGATGTCAGAGAACACTATGCCAAAGGCCTGCTCAATATAGTTCTAAGAACAAGGGGGAAAGAGTGCATGTCTTATGATCCTCTCCCAGAAGAACTCTCCCTACGTGGCTGGTAGTAGTGCTGAAGAGTCAAGCACAAGCTCTACATTTGTAAGCATGACTAGCATATTATCTGGTAAAGACAAAATACCAATAGCACTGGTTTCAGATTGCCCTTAGAATTTCAGGCACTGAGGGAAAAAAAAGGTAGTTCTTCCTTGTCTGGCTTAAGAAGTAGAGTTCATCCGGGCTACAGTGGCTCCTGGGAGTCGTAAAATGTCTCTTTGCAGGCAGGCTCCTTCTCTCCAGCTTCACCTGGGGAGTATGCAGGTAAGTAAGGTAGGGCCAAGGTTCACTGGTGGCACATCTCATCAGGATACTAAATCTCATAGGAAACACTTGCCTTTTTTTTAATTTTCTGAGAGTCCAAATATATGAGATCAGCTTTCCCAGTCTTGTAAGAAATTTCTCTGTCTAGTGAGAGTGCACTCTGAAACTACTGTATTGAAACAAATATATTACATATTGCTCTGGAACAAATATAGGTGTTTCAATTACTTTTTGGACTATAGCAATGACCCAAATTAGCCTTATTGCAGTTCTCCTTGCATCCATGAAAAGTCTGATATTACTCTATTGCATCTTACATTGTATTATCTGCTCCTCTAGCCCCGCATGCTAAATTCTCATTGGCATGGAAATGTGGCATCCTCTCACAAGATTCTTTGTTTATATACATGAGACAAATCTCAGAAAGGAAAAAGATATCTTAAAGATCAAAAAATGTTTTCCTGTGGTTCTAACAAATATACTGATACTGGAAGGAATAATTTTTTTAGCCATATTTAAACGAACAGCAATGAAATGTTAAAAACTCACCCAAAAAAAACAGTATGCCAAAATTTTTCATATTACATTTTCTACAAAAGCTTGGATGGAGAAACCTAATCACTACAACAGAAATCTCCCTTCCCCAACACCTCTTGTGCTGAGCAAGCAGGATTAACAAGCAGTACTTCTTCTGCCTGGTAGGTAAGGAGAGGCTAGAAGAAGCTGCCTGTAGCCATTCTCTACCAAGAACTCCAGAGGATACCACAGAGGATTCAGTCTGCAACGCCGAATTACTGAATTACACAGAAAGGCCCACGTGGCCTCTTTAGAGAGCTCGACACAGCAGACATCTGCCTCCTCTGCTCTGAGCCCTGTGCCTGCTATAGTGGTGCATGCATTCGTTCCCACTGGTACTCTCTTTACCCTTCACTAAACATGCTTGCTTAATGCAGTCTTTCAGCTAGTGGAAAATAGGTCCCTTGAAGGCTGTCATTCCCTTTTGGTAACCCCCTGGAACAAAACAAAGAGGTGATCTGACTTTCTGCTCTCCAGAGTTCACTTGGGATCAATTCTAACAACTCTCATAATGTCGAGATTAGGCAGCTTTTCCTCCTCCTTGTTAACAAGGCAATGACAAAGAGAGAGAGAAGTCAATTTCCTTTTCAAATAAAACTAAGAAGCCACTCAGCAGCAAATAGAAAAGTTACAAACAAATAACTGAAGTTTCTGACTGGTAGGGCCCTGCAATACTTTATATTGGAGGTACTGGCTCCTGGGCCAGGAGGGATCATCTCTAGGAAGCTGAAATTGGGATTCCATAGGCTTTAAAGAGCAGATGCAAATCCCAGAAGATTCCTTTTCAAGGTTAAGCTTGAAAGCTGCCCTTTTGAAACAGACAGTTGCCAGCCTGACCATTGACCCTGCCGTTTCTCAGGACAGGGGCCCAAGCAATTGGAGAACTGACATGTCATTTGCCCTTCCTCCCACATGGCAGCAGGCAGGATCTGGCACCTCCAGACCCAGGATGTTGAAATTTCCTCTGAGCTGACTGAAAAGCAGAAAGCAGACCTCAGAACCAGTCTGGAAATGGCACAGTCAAAATTCCTTTCTCTAAAGCAAAATCCTTTAAAACATGGGCTTTCAGAAAGGCATTTGGCCAAGTTACATCGCACCTTCCAATTAGCCATGAATCTCACCTGAGTTTGACACCAGGGAAACATCCTTCCCCCTGTTTACTTCAGTATGAACAGCAAGGGGTTTCCTCCCAGCCAGCCGATTTATGAGGTGACTAATGTCTCTCCCACAGCAGGGCTGCAAACCCCTGCTGTCTATTCATATGGACTAGAAAACCGTCAAGAGCCACATGGATATAAAGTGTAACTTTTCTTAATGAATTGATTACAGAAAAAAAACTTCAACAAAACAAACATGGACCATGGCCCCACCACCTTGGTAGGCATCCTCACAGTGTCCATAGAACCTGCACTGGACAAACCCTGTCATGGTACAGCTGTGTTGTGGCATGTGAAAAAATTGTGTGTGTGTATTGCTTGACCAATTCCTGGTGCTGCCACACAGGACATTTCTCTGGCGTTCTCCTTCAAATGAAGCTCACAATAGTTTATCCAGCACTGTGTTGATTTGGATGTGTGGTGTGTGGGGGACTAAGTGACTGAGAACCACTGCATGAACTTAATTTTCATAGGAAGCTATGTTATAAATAGACTGAAAGAGCAATAAACCCCATCTTTTATGTTTTCTTCATTACAGTCCAACATCCCATCACATTTACCAAAAGTTTAGGAAGGAATAAACTGTCTTACATTTTAAAAGGAAAAACAAAATCCCAAAGCCAAGGGAAAAAAAATCACACCAAAAAAAACACCCCACCAAAAACCTTGAACCCAAAATCTAATCCAACCCCCCCCCAAAAAAAAATCTTGAAAAACAATCAGTTATATAAGATTTATTTAACTTAAGAGTGCAATCATTTTATTCCTGTGATAATTTGTTATATATGGCATTAGCGGGAAGAGACCAATTTCTCTTCCCTTTGCAATAAGAATAAAAGGTATTCTCTAACTAACTGCCTAACCCCCAATAAACTAACCAAACACAACCTTTAAATTTCCAGACCACATTTTTAATACTTTTCCAAAGAGCAACATTATTAGTATTAGTTATTGGACTAATTTATGCTATACACACTCACTCTACAAGAAGAAAACTGGTCAATCCTTTAGTTAATCTCACAATTAAAACCTTCCACAGAGATATTTTTTAAAAGAAATTATTCTTAAATTCTTTTTTTTTTTTAATTGCACTGTCATGGAGAAGTTTGCAGCAAATATGAATTGCATTTTCCTAGATGATAAACACAAATAAAATGAATAGACTTTCTGATTCCTCAAAAATTTAAAAAGTCTTCGTTTATTTCAAGTCTCTTATTCCTTTAAAAACATACCAAATCCAGTTAAAATACAATATATAATTAATCATATCAATGTCACAAAAGAAAATATAGTGATTAATACAAGTGTGTTTACAAATGTTTGTTCAGAAGCATTTTATTAATGTCTAGAATTTTTCCATTTTCTTCCAGTTCTAAAAGGCATTTTCTACAATGCTTTAATCATGAAGTTTTGGGATTAAAAAAAATGACTAACACATAAATTACATTTTCCTACAACACTGCCTTGAATATGCTATAAAAAATAACTATGTGTTGGAAAATATATAAGAATGAAAAAAATCACAATTAAGGAAATAGAATTAAAATTTATAGAGAATTTTGAATATTGGAACTGTGTTACTATAGCTTTCAGTATTTCTAAGGAAAACTTTTATTAAAAAGTTCCGTCTCTACAACATTTTATCTACCAGTTAGAAAGAGAACTTAAGAGTCAATCATACTTTCCAGCCGACATAATTTTCAGAAGCTACAGATCCAGTATTTACCAAGTTTATTATTACTCAGCCTACAGACTCTAACCTTGATTCTATATTTGCTTCCTCATCCTTCGAGAATTTTGTAAGTTATTAGAAGTTTAACCCACTTGAATACATGCTCTCTCTCAGACTGACAATGTTAAAATATTGTAGCTATTTATTTATCAGAGAAAATCAAGATTTCAAGAATTTTTGTGAATTTTTCTGTCTAATCAGGGAGTCGGAATGGCTGCTTTTGAACAACCACAACTAGCCAGTATTCAGCCTTTGGGAAGCTGCAGATAGTAACATGTTTTGGGAAATGCATCTGTTCCCTCATATATTATGTTCAACTAAACAAACTCGTTAGTTTGTATAAAAAAGCATTCATCTCTAACTTCAGTATCCAAAATCAAACACAATAGCAAATATATACCCAAACCATTGTGCTTTGTTAGGGTTTTTTTTTACTATTTTTTTTCTATTTCACAGGTATAATGTCAACATAACACTGCCTAGCATTCTAGGGAGGGCTGCAGAAGACATCTAGTCATGAAATAAATGCTTTAGGATTTCAGTAAACTGTGGGAAAGCTATTGACATTTCTGAACCCTCTAATTTTGTCATAAGCTCCCTTTTTAACAGACACTTCTATTTCTCACTACTTGGTTTTTCATGATAGAGTTGAGTTGGCAAATTAATTGAATTTGCAACAGAAGGTAAGGGAAACAATATTTTTATTGTGGAAACTATTTTTATTTTTAAAGGTGTCTTTTTATTTCTCTTCTCTAGGAGGCTGTCTCTGTACATAACTGTTCATCATCCTCAAGGTGAAATGCTAAAATAGTTTGATCCCCTTGTTCAAAGGCCCTCAGTTACACTATGAAGGAATGACCATAATAAAAGTACCTGAGGGGAAAAAATCAGACCTGTGACCATTTTTTTATTAAAAATAAGAAAGAAATAAACTAAAATCTGAAATACAAAAATAGAAAATCTCCACATACGTATGGTTCCCCTACAAGAAGAATTTATGGGGATTTGTACACAAATTCTCATAAGCTAGTATACACATCAGCTATGGTAAGCATATGTGCCAGTTGGATGAAAAGCTATTTATCCCCCTTTCCAAAAAAACAGGTCATGTGGACTGTATTTAATGAATAATTTCTTCCTAGAAATATTGTTTTAGACCCTCCAAGCAGTTCTAAAATTATCAGTGTAAGAGAAGAAACAGCAAAAGTGTAACAAATAATTAGGTCACACTATCAAAACACTTTAAGATGTATATGAAAATTAAATAAATACATGCCCACATGTGTGAAATGGAGTTTGTTTTTAACAGCAAATTTATGAGATGTCTAAAATTATTAGTAAGTTCTAAGGAACAGCCTTAGGCCCATATTACAGACTATTCCTTTTGCTGGTTAGTACTGCCTGAAAGTGGTCATCCTTACCAAGCTCAAAAGTCTACCTTGAGAAGTATCCTTACTTTGACGGTAGATAGCAGTAAATACTTACGGATTTTTTTTTTTTTTGTCAAAAAGGGAGGGGAGCAGCACAAAGCTGTTTTCCAGCTTCTGAAATGAGAATTTAGCCAATCTGGACTCAGTAGTACTGGTGGATTTCTTCTGCATTACTTGGGCAGGCATTTTGAACCCCTTTGGTAGCCACTGCATTCCTTAGACCTCTGCCGCCCGGGGTGCAATATTAACACTGCAGTTACACAGGACACAGTCCAAATGAACCCAAACATTTTTTTCCTTCATATAGCAGTTTCTTGTATTAATATATATCTGCTATGAAAAGACAACAGTAGTACACCAGAAAGGTACAATGTCAGTATCCATTTTTAGGCGATATTTCCCCTGAAAATCTCTCCCAAAACTTGTAGAAATTCTTCCCTACTGTTACCAAAAACTGTGAGAGGAATGTCAGAGAAGAGGGGTTTTTGCCTTCTTAAGGCTTCCCGTATTGCTTTTTTAAAATCAGTTTGATTAAAATAAACTACAGGTACAAACATCATTTTCCTTGTGATCACATTTAATACTTGAAAATACCAACTTGAAAAATAGAGGCCAGGCACTTGCCCAATAAGACATGATTTATTGTAACACACAGAAAATTCAGTCTGTGATAAATGTTAACACTGAAAACAATTTCTATATTAATGTTTACTGATTTCAGTCTTTTCAATCCCTATAGATATCTATCTTCTTTATTCCAACAATTGTAACTGTAATAGTAATTTCATTTTCAAAAATTGCAAAAATGTTGTTTTAATAGTGGCTATTGACAAGGATATATCTATAACCAATATTATCGTGATTTTTTAAGATAAAAATAATTTATTTTAATTTTCCATGGCTCATACAAAGGTTGGAAGGGTACTATTCATGATAGAAAGCATATAAAATATACAAGATGATAATTTTTTAATTCCAGATCTTTCTTACATTGTAAGCACTTTTTGGCAGATCAGAATTTAAAATTCTCACAAGGGAATGATAAAAAGTATTATAAATAAGGTTTAAAAACCACCAATTCAAATCAGCATGCAACATCAGTTCCTAAGAATTATGCTGTTCTAGATATCTTAAAAGTGAAAACAGTAAGATCAAAATGAATGCAGTATTATGTGAAACTATGTAGTATTTCCATTTTGATTGTCAACAAACCTGATCTATTGATTTCAAGAGTTTTCTAGTTGGTTCATCTTAAGGCTATGATTGTACTATTCCAGTTAAAGAAAATGTCATCTTGTTGCACAAACATTTTTAAATCCTCTCTAAAGAAAGCATTTCATTTTTCAGAAAACAGTAGTTATTACTAATATAGCTTATATGTACAGCATGGAGATAAAAATGAACACATAATTTTTAGTTTAAATAATTTGCCACCCAGCTATACTTGGACTGAAAAAAAAAAAAAGAGCAGGGTGCCTAGATTTTTTTTTCCTTTACACTTTTGAAAGAGGCAAATGGCTGAAGTGAACAGTTCATAATAGATATAAGGTAAGGAAATATAGACCTGAAATAAGCAAAGTTCATGAAAACAGTTAAGTAAAACGAATAGCACAGTAGGGACTGAATTAAATTTTTAAACGCACACAATAGAATACCTGTATACCACAAGTGATTTCCTTCTTACAGTCATAAATTCAATGTACAGAAACAATGCATTGCAGAATGATGCACTTTATAGGGCTTTTTTCTTCCCTTTTTAAAATATAGAACTATTATGATTCTCTTGTGTGGATGATAAATCCAGTTCAAAATTCTACCCACTGTGAGTTCTACCAAAACATAGTGCTGAGAATGAGCTGTGAGAGAATGAATTATGGTATACCAGTGGTTCGTGCAGTGTGTGTATTGAAGACAGAAAGGAGTGGAAGAGAAAGAAGGGCACGCAAAGAAAAAAACAATATTTTAAAGGTTATTTTTAAAAAACACAATAGTATTAAAAGTAATATTAAATAATTTTAAATTAATTAAAATCTAAACCAAAAAGTGTATACCTTATAAAATTTTAAATGAAATAAGCTGCCTATGAAAGTATTCTATAAATAAAGAAAGGTATAGGCATGACTTCAGGTGTCAACTTTCAATACCAATATTATTAAAACTATTCCTTAAATTGTTTTCTTCACAAGCAATAGCTGATGAACAGTTAAGTTCATCAAAGCTCCTATGCATCTGAAATTAAAGGATTTCAAGACTTAGTTAACTCTGAGACCTCTGAAAGACAAATATTTGCAGCTAAAAAATCCCAACAACCCAAAATAAGGAATATCAGAATAACAGGTGCGTACTCAACATTCGAAATTATTGCAGACATTCACAATTGTAAAGAGTATTTGAGCGGAAGAGACTAAAACTCTTCTAAAAACATGAACCACTTGAAGCACTCCAGTAATTCTCAATTGCTTTGCAATGTGCAAGCAAGGAACCTTGATCACTTTCACAATGAAGCACTTAAGCTCTCTGATAATTTTACACCCTTATAGGCCACATATTTCTGGAACCCCGTCATTTCCTAGCTGAAGTGGTTTAAAAAATATGTGAAGTGCTCCAATAATTTTAAATTATTTTGAGCATGCAAGCTCAGAACCCTGATCACCTCAAAATTTAAGAGCTTATAAAAATTTGAAGTAGCTCAATATTTCTGAATGATTGGGTATTGTGATTTCACTTGTTTTATAAAGTGCTTCCATTTGCAAGGAATTCTGGTGATAAACTGAAATATAGCTGTTGGCTAGCAAATATAGCCATGTAAAAATGTAATATAATATTAAAAAATGAATCAGAGAACATACTTATGCCCCCCACAAAAATCAAAACTCAAGCAGTACAATGAAAAGGAAAACGTATCCTGAAACCCCAGTTGCAAGCAAAGGAGAAAAGATCTGCCAAAAATTTCAGTCACAAGCTACATGTGCAGAAATAGCTAGCATATTGTAATATACAGAAGATACAATAAATCAAACACTGAATTGTTTCCAGGAGAGTTATAATTATTCTTATGTCTAACGGCCTTTACAGATATATTTTGTGAATATCGGTATGAATACTATTTGATCATCTTGTCAATATGTAAGATATTTAAACATGTCTCACTTTAATCTGTGCTGTCTGGATTTTTTTCTGAGTTATTTTTTCATATAATAAAATCAGACAGGAATATTGTCTCTTATGCAGTGGGTAATAATGAAAAATATGTTTTATTTCTGCCGGCAGTTCTACCCAACAATACACTGGTTTACTGAAAAAAAGTAAAGATAGAAGTATTTTTATCTCTTGAAGTTTTGTAGATGGTTTACTATTCTGCAAGGGCTTGGATTTTAACTAATTATGCACAAAATTTTGGGGATAAAGATAATAGCTACCAGGTTTATCCACCCATATATGGGAAAGTGAGGCTTCTGTATAGGTTGCCTTATTTATGTTCATAACCTATACAAAAAATGACCCCTATAGTAGGAATTATATCAGTGTTTGGCAGCTTGTATTTCAATGGGCTCCCATACACACTCAGAAACATATTTTGCAAAAAATAATCTCACATTCAACATTCATTGTCCTCCTTTATACTTGCCTTTACCTTCCACCTTCTGCACATGTACAGCAGGATTTTAAATTAGAGGGTTCATAGACTCAGTGTTGTATTTTTCATTAAGTTCCCAATTAATATTTAGTTGAAGTCTGGCTGTGGACAGGAGGTTCCTCTCACTGTAAAGCAGTGTCTTGGAAAAATACAGACTATCTGCTGAAGAAGCAGAGAAAACAGAGATGTTGCCAGGATTCCTGCCCTTTCCACCCAGTGCCAGGAGCTATTATGATCATTGGCAGATATTTTGGTTAATGCAATGGTTCTGCTGTTGTATCACTTTCTGAGGAGCCTGAAATCCACTCAGCAGGGTGACCCACTTGTGTGCTAAGGTGTGTATATAACTTCTATTAGGATTAAGGGTAGTAACGTTCAGCAGTGGAAAAGCAGCTAATAAGGTATGTTACCCTTCAAGCACCTTTTTTCTAAACTTTTCCACAACTAGGTCAGAATTTCCTTCTCAAAGAAGCAAAGGAAGACACTGACATCAAACAGAGGCCCTCCTAAGCTACTTCAGCAAAAAGACTAATCATCAAACTGGATGAACTATCCACACTTCAACAGAACTCCTGCATCTGAGAAAATTTATCATCTCCAATAAACAGCACGTCTCCTGCATTTTTTAACAATAGTGGCTTGTAAAGAAGAAATAAAACATTTCATATGATCCCTCACATGAACTAGCAGAAAATGATATCAAGCAATTCTTTTACTAAATTGATATCCAAATATTCAGTCATGGAAAAAAAGAAATCATAGAAAGCTCAGGAATTTTTCTTCAGGTAACAAAACTGGAAAGAGAATACAACTTCTTTCTTTAAAAAAAACACATTTATTGCTCTTTCTTCTAATGCAGCAGTAGAAATATATGTTTTTTCTTTAGCTCTACCTTCTTGGAGCAAGAGAAAATAAGACTGTATTCCAGGAATTCTTGACATGATTCAATAATGAGATTTTTTTTCCTAAGTTTGCACTAGAATATTCACTCATTAAACATATCCAACTTCCTTTTTCTGGCCCCAGCTTTTAAGAGTAGAATATATTGATTATTAAGAGAGGCATAGGAATGGAATTACTGTTGGAATGAAATGTACTTTAAGCCTCTGGATGTGTATTTTCAAACATGGCTGAAGGTACAAGTAAAAAAAGGTTGTTTTGTTATCCATTTTGCCTCTGAGATTTTGCACATCTTTGTTTTCTCTTGTGTGTTGACTTAAAGTAAAAGAAAACTGAGTCAAGAAAGGCAGACTGTAAAAGATGCAGTTTAACTTCACAGAAGCAATAGAAAATACAAATAATCTGAGCAGGGGAAGCTCTTTTTAATAGGGATTTCAATCATCATGATTTAAGGAACTTTGATTTGGAATATGTTGGATCTGACATGCCATCAGGATGACTCATTGTGCTGAAATACATCATGTTTCACTATTATTGCATAATGTGACATATTGATATAATCAGATGAATTGTCAAAACAAGATGTCAAGTATGTGAAATTCAAATTAAGCAAAGTTTGGAAAAAGTCCTCAAAAGGGACTACATGTTATTACTTTAATTACATATTTTACTCCATTTCGAAAAGCAGGTCTTTCTATACTAGTACCTCTTTGGACTTGTGCTTAAAATGTCTTCCCTTAACTTAGCTACACATTTTTAAATTGCAGTTTACATTTGCATGGCCACCTGACCAGAGAACCTCCGCTCAAAGCAAACATATTATCCACAACTGTATGGGAAAGGAAAGTCCTTTTCTTTCCATAATTTCTCATCCTTTTTGTTGTATCTGCACAGTAGTTTTTTAATCTTTTTTTTTCCCCTAGTGTCTCAAAAATCTGCTAATGACTAACACTTCTAGAATAGCACTGTACGTGACCTATTTGAGCAGGGCATTAGCCAGAGGTCACCTCCAACCTCAACCATTTCATAGTTCTGTGAATAATTCTAGCTTTAGCTTTGAGTTTCCATATGTATTCTAAAACTTTGTAAACATTTGAAAGAGCTGATTCTAATCTGAACCCTATTGCAAAAAGAGATGTAGCTGATATGCCACTTCCATACTCCCAGTACTTCATTAGCTATAAGAATAGTCAGACTGAAATGGAACAGACCACTCTTCAGACCTGAGTATCTGTGGCCTTTCATTCTACCTAGTAGTTATACAGGGTTAAGGCTGCAGTACTCCTTACAAAACTTCCTAAATTCATAAGAGGTTCTAATTTCAACAGAAATGAATCCTTTGGGATGGAAAGCAGAGAGAGGAATCTAAACTATTCGCAAATTCTGTCTCTCCTGCAAGAAAAGACTCTCTCCCAGGTAGGTAAAATACAACACAACATGTCCAATTTCTTGGAATTACAGCGGTTTTGAGCATACTTAAGGATTCATCCATTGTCACCTGTGTCCATGTCAAGACTGGTTTCCTTCCAGAGCAGTTCCCACGGCTCACTGGTGCAGCATGTCTTCCTTTGACTGACTTAACTGGGAAGAGTGTGCTATTTTTACCATAGAGACAATAAAGTTTAATCCACACAACAATTGTCCAACCTCAGTCCTCATGTTAAAATGCTAGGTAACATCATATTATTATTATTATATTCTGAAAAAAATGTAGTAGAGCATTAACAAAAAAAAATAAATCTTGGTACATAAATAAGCCAAAACATTTGGAAGCATTTTGTTTTGAATACTTTTAATACATAATGTTGTTGTTTGAAAAAACTGTAAAATACTCCAGAAGGATATAGAAAATAGTTTATTGCTGAACAGTAATACAATTTCCGTGCTGAAAGACAAAAACTCCCTATCCTGAAATACTGCTGGTTAATTCAAATCCTGCCTGAAACATGGCACACAGTAATAATGATGACAACATTGAGTCCAATAATACAAAAATCAATAGAATGCATTGAACTGCTATCCAAAGCAAATCTAGAATGTCATTTGGATGATTATTAATTAAATTGACACCTGCTAAACTAAATACAAATGAACTAAATACCAACAAACTTTATTTTACATGGAAAATTAAAAAGATTAAGTAACTGTTATATAAAACAAGCAGAAAAGTAGAGTATATGATGGTACCAGCATAGAATCCTGACAATTGTTATGCCTTAGGCTTTGAGATATTTAAAGGAAAGAGGAAGTGATTGTATAAATTGTATAAATATAGCTTTAGCAAATGATCTTTTAATTCTTATTGATCACTACCTTGGCATTCAAAATCTAATTATACTAGAAAACTCTGCTATGTCCAGAGTACTCAGAAATCATTGCCTGAAATTAATCAGCACTCCAAGCACACCATTCCTAATTAAAAACTGGTCTTTGTAGTGCTTCTTACACCTTTTGTTGATGTTCTTAAACGCGACTTGACAAATCTCAAACCAAATCATAATTTCCAGATGACAATTTTGTGGTATCATATATGATACAAAATGAAAGTGTTCCACAAAGCATTCAGGCAAATATTCAGAACATAAAAATTCCACTAGAAAGATATATTTTGCTTGAAATTTCTTAAAAAACAAAAAACCAAACAATTCAGAAATATTCCTTTCTAATCCCAAAATACACCTACTTCAGGAAGACTCTTTTTCTGCATGTTATTTTTGAAGTCCCTTTCTCCCTCTTGTTAATAATATTACCGACTGAGGTTGCCTAAATACTTGTCTTAAAACAACAGTGTCTTGTGCTTTTTAAGAAGATACCAGCTGTGAAAACTAAGAGCTTTTCACACCTTAAATAGGCAAATTTCCTTTCAGATGAGAGGCTTAAACCTGGTTTAATATAGGGATATGCCTGCTTACCTCAGTGATGAGCAGGAAGAGTTGTTACCTTGATCATTCTAATGTGTTTTATTTAGTGATATAAATTAATAGGCTGACAGTAAATGTTTTAAGCATGCCAAGTAAAGCTAATTTCACAAGCTGTTGTTCAAATAGAACCATGTGACCTATGTAAAATAACTGAGATAGATCAGGCTTATCACCACTGTATGTTCACATACATGCAGGAGCACCACTGGGATTTTTTGTTGTTTGGGTACATAAAGCTTTGCTAGTTTTCATCAGTATGTGAGGAAAAGAGAAGTATGTGAGCATAGAAGTCTACTAAAAGAGAAATTAAATCATAACACACCAGATTAGAAAAAATATTTTTATAAGAGATTTCAGAATTTTTGCCATTATGAATTGGAATTATTTTCCAATTTTGACATCTTTTATGGAAACAGAAAATAAGTCCACTAACACGTGATTTGCCTTATTAAGGGCCGAGGCCCTAAGAAGAAGCAAAATGGCAGAAACACCCCAGTGCAAAATTTTTTCTATTATATCTGGCAGAACTCAAATCATAGTCTAAGAAAACAATTATTCTTAAGGTTGCAGTTAATAGGGCTTGACAGAGAAAGTAAATCAGTTACCCCAGCTATTTCCAAAACTGAAGATTTGCCCTTAGATAATACTTAAAGCATAGATAAAAATGCAGTAAGGAATAGGTAGTTACGCTCACATCCACTTTCGTCTACAATGAACATTGAAGTACACGGAAGCACTCTCATTGCTTGTGCTCTGGACTCCCTGTCCACTCTACTCCAGTTGGTGTAACACCATAAAGTTGAACAATTTCACAGCAGATTCTTTTAAATGACTAGCATCAGAGTTACACATTTTTATTTAAAAAAAAAAAATAAAAGTACATTCAGCTCCAAGAGGCATTCAAGCTCTAGGACGTTCAGTTTAATCTTCTGTACAGGTGTTTCATATTTCTTATATACCCATTTGAAATGTTCAGTGAAGGAAGCAATGTTTCCCTCAATAGAGGGTTATTTAGAAAAGCAACACATTGTAAATTCTCTTTCTAGTAGTCCAAGAAAAAGTTGATACAGTAAATAAACTTCTAGTTCTAAATTATAAATATCCTGTGACAGGTGTGCCTTTAATTGCTGAATACAAAAACTAGGTTACTTTAACTGAAAACATTTGAGCCCCAAATTTGCAAATTCAACATTAACTACCTAAAATCCCTGGCTACTCAATGTACTGTTTTCTGAGTCTTTGAATGAATTATAGAAAAGGCAAGTGCAAGTATAGTCTCCTTTTCAGATTCGGCAAAAAAAAAATCTGTCTGTCTGTTAAGAAACTGACAAGATCCTTCACCTTTCCTTTTTTTAAGGTGTTTATCCCTGAAACCTTGGAAAAGGCATCCCATAATCTGTAACACCTTTTATCTCATTATTGATCTAGAAAGCAATCATGAAATCCTTCAGTCTTCACAGACAAAGATTTCTCACAGCATCACAGAATGGGTCATGTTGGAAGGCACTACAGTGGGTTATCTGGTCCAACCTCCCTCCTCAACCAGGTTCGTCCTAGAGCACATTGCATAGGATTGCATCCAGACTGTGCTTGAATATTTCCAGTGAGGGAGACTTCACAACCTCTCTGGGCAACCTGTTCCACTGTACAGTCACCTTCACAGTAAGTTCTTCCTCATATTCGGGTGGAACATCCTGTGCCTCAGCTTCTGCCCATTGCCTCTTGTCTTATGGCTTGGCACCACTGAGAAGAGCCTGGGTCCATCCTCTTGGCACTCTCCCTTCAGATACTCATGGACATTGATGAGGTCCCCTCTCAGTCAATCTCTTCTCAAGGCCAAACAGATTCAACTCTCTAGCCTTTCCATGTAAGAGCCCCTTGATCAATTTTTTTTAACTCTGCTGCTCCAGGAGCTCCATATCCCTCTTTTACTGAGAAGCCCAAAACAGGACACAGCTGGGCTTGATGTGAGGCCCAGATGTGGCCTCACCAGGGCTGAGAAGTGGGGCAGGATCACCTCCCTCGACCTGCTGGCCATGCTCTTCCTAATACACCTGAGGATACCATTGGCTTTCTTGGTGACAAAAACACAATTGTTGGCTCGTGGAAAGTTTGTTGTCCACCGGGATCCTCAGTCCTTTCTCTGCAGAGATGCTTTCCAGCAGGTCAGACCCCAGCCTGTACTGGTGCATGGGGTTGTTCTCCCACAGGTGCAGGACTCTGCATTTGCCTTTCTTGAATTTCAGTTCTCTGCCCACCTCTCCAACCTGTTGAGGTCCTTCTGAAGGGCTGCACAACACTTTGGTCTATCAGCCAACCCTCCCAGCTTTGCATCATCAATGAGCCTCCTGAGGAGGCACTCTGCCCCTTCATCCAAGTCATTCATAGAATCATAGAATCAACCGGGTTGAAAAAGACCTCTGAGATCATCAAGTTCAACCCTTGATCCAACACCGCCTTGGTTACCAGACCATGGCACTAAGTGCCACATCCAGTCTCATCTTAAAAACCTCCAGGGATGGAGAATCCACCATCTCCCTGGGCAGCCCATTCCAATGGCTAATTGCTCTCTCTGTAAAAAGTTTCTTCCTAATATGCAACCTAAATATCCCCTGGCACAGCTTAAGACCACGTCCTCTTGTCCTACTACTGGTTGCCTGGGAGAACAGACCTACCCCCAAGTGTCTACAACCTCCTTTCAGGAAGCTGTAGAGAGTGATGAGGTCTCCTCCTCTTCTCCAGGCTAAACAATCCCAGCTCTCTCAGGCTCTCCTCATAGGACTTGTGCTCGAGTCCCTTCACCAGCCTGCTTGCTCTTCTCTGGACCCGCTCCAGCACCTCAATATCCTTCCTGAACTGAGGGGCCCAGAACTGGACACAGCACTCCAGATGTGGCCTCACCAGCGCTGAGTACAGGGGAAGAATCACTTCCCTGCTCCTGCTGGCCACACTGTTCCTGTTACAGGCCAGGATGCTATTGGCCTTCTTGGCCACCTGGGCACACTTTGGGCTCATGTTTAATTTCCTGTCAATCCAAACTCACAGGTCCCTTTCTGCCTGGTTGCTCTCCAGCTACTCTGTTTCCAGCCTGTAGTGATGCAGGGAGTTGTTGTGGTCAAAGTGCAGGACCCACCCAGCCTTCTTGGCCTTGTTGAACCTCATCCCGTTGGAATCAGACCATCTCTCCAGCTTGTCTAGGTCCCTCTGAAGAGCCCTCCTGCCTTCCAGCAGATCAAGACTCCCCCCCCAACTTCATAAATAAGTTAAACATTATTGGGCCCAATATTGAACCTTGGGGGACACCACTAGTGACAGAACTCCAACTAGACCTTGTGCCACTGATTACAACCCTCTGTGATCTGCCATTCAGCCAGTTCTCAATCCACCCCACTGTCCACTCATCCAGTCTACACTTGCTGAGTTTGCTTATGAAGATGTGAGAGACTGTGTCGAAAGTCTTGCAGCAGTTGAAGTAGTCATTATCCGCTGCTCTCCCCACATCTGTTCAGATAGTTGGTTCACCATACAAGGAAATCACTTTGGTCAATCATGATTTACCTTTAGTGCATCCATGCTGACTACTCCTAATCACCTTCTTGTCATCCACATGGATAGAGGATGGCCTCTAGAATGAGGCACTCCATCGCCTTTCCAGGGATTGAGTTTAGACTGACTGGCTTCAACTCACATTTGAACCACACATTTGAACACGCGTAATGCCTTCCCCCAAAGTCTATTTCTTGTAAATATGGTTCATTTTAATTTACAATGGAAATGAAAGAAAGAAACTATATAGTTCGCTTATGATGCCTTTCCAAGAGTACTGTTAGGCTGCACTGCTGTCTACATAAAACCAAAAGAGTTGTTCTAAGTGGTTTATAAATACATGCTGAGCTCTTGACCATGGAATAATTTTAAGTTAGTTATATATCATTCTGATGTTCTTATTTTGTTAATTTTCTCAATTTGGTTTTTTACTCAAATACCTCTGAAGCCTACTCACAAAGGTTTTCTTAAATCTTATGTCAGCGATAGCCTCCATAATTCTTTCTGACACCTTTTTTAGTGATTAACTGCTCAGAAGAGATGGTAAAGCCTTTCTATCACATATGGAGATTGTGATAACTAATGAAAGGCAAATAGTGTTATTAGAAAACATAGAACAGTAAGGAAAAAAAAGGCTACCATCTGGAAAGACTGTTGGATCTTTGAAGCTTAAATCCTTTTTAATTTCATAATAAATATGAATACTGTTTTAAGGGGAATAAACTCACATAATATTTGGCCAAAATTGCTGTTATCTGAAGGCACTTGGCTGTCTAGAGTTGCTTGATCATTCTGACGTACTTAATTCTAGTGTGCTTCAACTTTCTCATTTAAATATCTCTTCCCATCAATCATTAGTGCTTTTCTTCCTGGGTCATTGAGAGCATAATACTTCATTGTGTCAGCTGAAGGTGTGCTGACCTACTTTTCCTGGTTAATTTCAAGGGTAGGATCAGATGTTCCATTGCTTTTAGTAATTGATCTAACGATAGATCTTTGCTAGAGCACCCATGACATGGTCTGAGGGGCATTCCAGGCATCACTGACTTCAAGGGCATAATTGAAATGAAAAATTCTCCAATCAATTAGGTAACCTGACTGCATAGTCTGTTCTTGAAAATTATTTTTTAAAAAAACATATTGCTTGTCTTTGATAAAAACTGGGGATTAATGCAGAAGATCATATGAAAGTTGCTACTACCTTTTGGTATTTAGTATTATTTTTAATATTAGAGGCACCTTAGCCATCTTAATTTTACATTAACTACAGGTGGAAAGACTCAGTGATAAGTGATAAGGTGTGTAAAACCAAAAAGGTGCTAAAACAAAAGAATCATCAATCACAGCAAAAACAAGAGTTTGCCATAGAAGGTGCAAATAAATAGTTCCAAACAAAATAATCTCTTAGGAGCAGACTTCTAAACTGCTAAAGAAGAGATACATTAGTCCGTTTGTTCACACTTTCTTCTTCTTGCGCACCACAAAATTTGATTTTTCGGGTTGCACTCTGCAGTGTGGTTTCATAAAGTGTCACTTCAGCGTGTGCACTCCCACAGGTAAAGCACATACACATCTACTAGGCAAGCTTCACATGTACTTGGATTTTTTTTTCTATTTTTTACTATTGGAAATGGTATCATATTATTAGCAGAAGGGGGAAATATCTGTCCAGTACACAACTACAACATGAACAAGACTCTCATAAATGTATAAATAATGTACAAGTAAAATGCAAAGTGAGCATATTTAGATAGCTTTTGAAATGTATAGATGTTTAGCTGTTGTTTTTCACCTATTTTCTATTATTGCAGATAATGCACATCATACAGTTACGGGAAACAATGAATTCACACAGTGTCTATATGAAGAATAAATAGCATAATTCAAACAGATAAGTACTTTCAGCTGTTCTTTTCCTATATTAGATTGCCTGTTTTAGAAAAAATGTCTTTTTGACTACTAAAATTTGCTTTTTAGAATTAATGTCTCTATAAATTGATGCAATGTTTCAGCTGTGGAAACACTGCTGGCTGAGCAATAACAATAATTAAATCCAATAATAATTACTTCCTTTAAATTCTTGTAAAGAATACAAATAAAAATATTTGTCTGTACAGAAAAATCAAGATATATATGTTTACAAAAAATGTTACAGTTTACTTAATGAACAATTTCTATTAAAGCCCATACTGAAATATTTTTTCAGAAGTCTACTGTAAAAATTCAAAGTTAATATTTTCAAAACTATATTCATGATGTTTGTCTTTGAATATAGTATTTAAAATTATTATGGAGAGTGTTCAAAATCAAAATAATTTCAAGTTTCTACAAGTGTTGTTTATGCTGTCTGTTAATGAAAACAAAAGCTATGGCATATGTAACCAATCAAAACAACTCAGGTTTCCTATACTTACAATATGATAATCCCCACAATCAGATCATAAACAATCCTGTGGTTGTAATATAGGCACATAAAATTTGGTTGAATAACTCTAAAATAAACATCACATAACAAAAGAAGGCTAAATTTATCGTAGAGTGCTTCATCTAGTGCATTTGAAATATATTACATTATAAACATACTATGAATAAGATATATTCCTGTATTATATAAATTCACATTTTTTGTGATGTCATTAGACACCACAGGTTTCTTAGAGTGGACACTAATGAACAACTTAACTGAGACGATTACCTTCCATTTTATTGAGAATTGGCAAAACAATAACAACCACCATCGAGAAGACAGACATATGTCAGTCTTAGAGCATTTGCAAAGATTTTCTGGGGATTGACAAGTGAGAACATGAAATTCTGCGACATTGTGCTGAAGTGAGAAAATAAAACACAGGGATTGCCAGGGACAAGAAAAGCTCTGGAAATGATAGCCCTGAGAAAGAATAATAGAGAATGATTGGCGGCAGTGGTAATAGGCAAAAAGCAGTAATGGTTTTTAAAGAGGTCGTTTCTGTTTGTGTGATTCCGACTGTATCTAAAGAAACAGTTCGTGTGTTTAAGGACCCAGATCCAGGAAGAATTAATGAGTTCTCCAAAGAAAGATGTCTCCACTACATTATCCCTACTGGACCAAGTGTTAATACTGATACTTTTGCTAATTGTCTGGGTTAAGTCATGTAATTTTGTAGATGAAAACTTTATCTGAAATTTTTTTTTTGTGTATGAAATTAACTATTTTATACATCTTCAGAAATTGCAGATGTACATCAAGATTGTTTAAAAAAATCTCCTAAAAATAGCAACCTGCCTTTCTTCATCAGCTGCAGGCAAAGTAATCAGAGTTCATTTTATGTAGAACACAAAAAAATTCCTATTTAGCTTACTTCCAAAACATATAGACAGATGATATGACATCTTGACATGCACTCTCCTTAAATCACAGTTACTAAATATCTGATAAATTTTAGCATGAATTATGTTTGGACCTTTGTAGTAACTGAGTAGAAAAATCATGAGATGGTTGAAGTTGGAAGGGCTCTCTGGAGATATCTAGTGCCAATCTCCCTGTTCTCTCAGCTATAGCAGATTTTCGAGGACCCTCTCCAGTCAGGAGGAGATTCAACAACCTCTCTGGGCAGCGTGTTTGGCTGTTTGACCACCCTGCTGCTGACCAGGGGGCATCAGCCTGTCGAAGGAGGGGATTATCCTGCTCTGCTCTGCACTGGTGTGGCCTCAACTTGAATATTGTGTGCAGTTTTAGGCACCACAATCTAAGACAGATATTAAGCCACTAGAGAGTGTCCAAAGGAGGGCAATGAACATGGTGAAGGGCCTTGAGGGGAAGTCATATGGGGAGCGGCTGAGATCACTTGGTCTGTTCAGCCTGGAGGAGACTAAGGGGAAACCTCATTGCAGTCTACAATTTCCTCATGAGGGGAAAAGGAGGGGCAGGCACTGATCTCTTCTCTGTGGTGACCAGTGACAGGACCCAAGGGAATGGCCTGAAGTTGTGTCAGGGGAGGTTTAGGTCAGATATAAAAAAGAGGTTCTTCATCCAGAGGGTGACTGGGCACTGGAACAGGCTCTCCACGGAAGTGGTCACAGCACCAAGCCTGACAGAGTTCAAGAAGCATTTGGATGATACTCTCAGGCATATGGTGTGACTCTTGGGGATGGTCCTGTGCAGGGCTGAGAGTTGGACTCGAAGATTCTTGTGAGTCCCTTCCCATTAGACATATTCTGTGATTCTGTGAAATGTTGCCTTTGCATTAGTGATCAAGTATTTCAACAGGACAAAAGGAAAAAATAGGACACCAAGAAATAAAAATAATCCACACACACAAAAACACACCTGTAAACAATGTATATGTTTTTCAAATTCCTTAAATATGTTGAACAACATAACAAAAAATAAAGCATTTTTACTTCACTGCTGAATGCCTGAATGTTTTATTAGCCCTTAGCAAGGGGACTTTACTAGCTCTAAAACATCTCCATGCTACCATTTTTTTAATACTGTCAAATAGATCTCTCTTGGGAAGTTAACTTCAAATACACATAATTATTGACAGTATTGGTAATACCATTAAAATAAATCTAGAAGATGTCAACAAATTACTTCAGTTCTTGAAGCTAAACTGTACTTTTATACATCAGCAATATGACCTAATGAAGCATCCAGAAAATTAAGATGCATGACTAGTGGTGATAGAATTGGGATTCTCAGCTTGTCTGAAGTTACAATGTCTGCTTCTTCAGTACCTCTACTTGGCTACTGCAAAGGCAAGACAAACTTACAGATTTTTTAATATAGTCAACAGATTTTATGTCAACAAATCACAGCAGTATATCTCTCACATTAGTTATGGCTATGACTAGACTTGGTATCAATTTCCCAATGTTTGCCAATGAGGACATCTTTGAAGTCATTATTCCTACTCAACCATTAAAAGTGTTACAAATTTTTGCCTCAGTCCATGCAGATGAGGATGCAGAAGACAATTTTCCACAAAATACTGCTGCTGAATACATTAAGTATGTATAAAGACAATGAAAAGAAAGAAAAACTTCCTTCCCAGCTGAATGTTTTGAAGTCTTCAGCTGACAGGGAGGATGGCCTTCCAGAAATTTCCTTGAATCTCTGCCTAGAAGCATCACTTTCATCTTATGTTTATCATGAGCCAACTGCTTTCTCTCAGACTGCACATATATCTTCCAGGCACTTCCATATAGTTATGGAACTGACACAAATCAGACTTTTAGAAATAAGAGTACTTTAAAATATATTTTTAAATATTTAAGGAATGCATCAAACAGAAAGGGTGAAAGGAAAAAAAGAAGGAGGAACATGTTCTGGTAAAGTTGGCAAGAAAAAACTTCTAACCATGATGACTTTTATTAAAGTATCTCTTGCTGGTTTATTGGTCGGTATATATTTTTAAAATTAGGCAGTGCCAAAGGCACTATGTTTGTGTTCTTTGAAGTTGATACAACCAGATATAATAGACCTTATGTTAGAAATAAATTTTTGCAGGAGAAACTGCTGCTAGCCAAACAGATTTCAGTCTTCACATCCTGATTCAAGCTTTCTGGTGTAACCACCAACCTGTATGATTCTCACTGTTTATTTCACTGTGTACCTTCTGAGTTTTCTTTAAATATATATGAAGACATTACTGAGGCTCTGATTCAATAAAATGTATGTCCAGACCTCCATGCCCTGGAAGCTCAAACAATGCTGCAAAAGCTGCAGAAATGGGACATATTTTCTATTGAATTGAGTACCGAGAATGCTCATAAGTTTTTTGTATTGATTTTTGTAACAGCCAGCAGTGAAAGACACAGGCAATATTAGCTTCCTCCACTACAGGCCTGTGGATTTCACTTTCTGCATGCAACAGGGTGTGGAGTGAAAACAGACAGCAAGAAATTTAAAAAGGGAGTACAACCTAATTTTTATTCTGCATAAAATCAAATGTTTACCTTACTATAAAAAAATAATTTTCAAGATAGAGACCCTACTATGATAAACAAATTAGACAAGACTCGTGTGGTCATAACTGCACTTTTTAAATGCATTTACCTAATATTAACACCATATGCTGATGTTTTCAGCCTACGTAAAAAGACTAGAGCCCTGAATCACAAAAATAAGTAGGACCTTACAAGAAATTGAAAAAAATCTTATTTGCACCAAAAAAAAAAACTCACTCAAAAGCTAAAAGCTCAAATTTCTCAACTATTGTTCTACCAAAACTGTTTTGGGGTATTTTTATGCAAGATAGACAAGACTAAAGTAGCTGTTCTTTCCCCTCAATTACAGTGGCTTTCTGTTAACAGCACCAACTAACCCCATCCATGTTTTCAACTTCCAAGATTGTGTTGCAGCCACCAGAAACTCAAGTAATCTGCTGCAAAGTTACACTGAGCTCAGTTATCTTCTAAGTTAACCTGTGAGCATCAGTTGCCCAGTCCTAGCCTACTCCATGTCCTGGTTTCAAAACCACAACTGCACTTAAAAGATGACCAAATGATGCCTTGCACACAAATGAATTTAAACATTTCAGATTACTCAGCACCAATAGTAACACCTACGGAGTATGGTTCCTGCCGTCCTAAACTGGAACAGTAAGATGGCTGATGTGCTGTGTTACCTCCTAATGAGCATTGTAAAGAGATTAGAAGGACCTCATAAAAAATGATCAAGGATCTGAAAACTTAGAGAACTTGATTTGAGATGAAAATTTCTGATTTTCTGTATATGCTGCTACAAGGCACCGAGTCAAACACTGGGCTTGTATAACAGATATAAACTTTTAATAATTACAAAGTTGGTCAAAGATTCATACTATGGAATGTGAGACAAGACTAAAACACAAAAGCCTTGCCCACACCCCTCACCCACCGCCCCCCCTGCAATACAAAACCAAAACTACCTTAGGCATACTGAAATCCTGTTTGCTTTTTCTAAAATAGACTCCAATAGGATAAACATGCATTGCAATTCTCATCCAAGGAATTTCTCTTGATATAAATGAATAAAATCCTTGCTGTATAAGAGAAAAACTGGAAAACTACTAGAATTTCAATGTTTAATTGTAAGAGGAATATCAAATGTGCATAATTAACCTTCATATTCAAAGTCTTTTAAGACAATGAAGATACCAAGAAGATTTTAAATCTGAAATTCCCAAACCTCTTTATGGCTTCCTCACAGTTTTACAACAGCAGCCTTTAAAGAGCTTCTATAAACATTTATTAAGAAAAAAAATGTACAGAAAATCAGAGGTAAAGAAAACCTCCCTCGGCATTCTCCCATAGTTTAGAAATGAGCACCATGTAAGAAAAAAATGATCATGTTTGGCAATTGCACTTCTTTAAAATTGTTATATTGTGTTAATAGGGACCAGTTGCATTTTCTAAAATCCTGAAGACTTAAAACGTGGTTTTACTCAGAGAATACCTTGATTGCAGCAGAATTACAAGCAAGTATGAGATTACATACCTCTATACATGTTGTAAGAGCTTTGGATTTTTTTTTTTTTAATAATTGTAGAAGACTTTTTTTAACTCTTTCTCCTGTTCAGGATTATTTGTGCAAGATGTTGAGAGCCATGGCTTAGATACTAATTTTTCTTCTAGATCCGAGACAAAAAAAGAAGAAAAAAAAAAACTTTCATTCTGTGGAGTGAATATTTACAGAAAATAACTAATGCAAACAACTATTTCATTGTTTTAAGATGATATATACTGTCAAATATTTGTTTTACCTCAGCCATACTTGCAGTTATGAGTTTTGGGAAATATGAATCTATATGGAGTTGTGATGTAGTTTATATAAAAAATGATACTTTCAGTTTTTAAATTAAAGCTTGGTCTATAATTGCATCTGGATCTCAAAATCAGTAACATAAATCCACTTTTTCAAATTTAGTTGAATACTTTCTTGGCTAAAACTTAGTTTATGTATCAACAGATTTTTTTGCCCAGTTTTTCTAGTTGAAAACAGCAAGAGAATGAATTCAGTCATATAATACATATATATAATGTTATGTAATACATAACCTTTATAAAGAGGTAATTCAAGAACTGTAAAAAGTTTGATTACAAGCAGGTTTTATATTACTAAATAAACAGAAATCTCACAACAGTATGGGACAGCCTAAGACCAAATTAGAGCTCAAGTTCTTTGATTAACATTTTATATGTCATATGATTATTACTTACATACAAACTTTCTCATTGATGTTCCTGTTGATTAAGTATTTATGGTCACTGCTTTTTACTGCTCTAACATCAACAATGTCCAATGCCTGTTACCCTTTATTACATACAGTCAGCTGATGTACTATATAGCCAGTGGCCCATGACAAAAATGGACTGTACAATCAGAACAGTAAGAAAATCAAGTTGATATAACTAACAATTTTTGACATCTGATTTTGATGGAAATGGGACTATACATTTAAATCATCTCTATTCAAATACTAAAAAGGAAAATTTATTCACAGTTTGCAACATTTTAAAAATTGCATATTAAAAGTTAGATAGAGTTTCAGTATCCCATGAGGAAATTTTCCATATATATAAAATCCAGCAATCTGCTACTTTGTCCTTTTGGACTTCACATTTTGTTTTTGACCAATGAAGACCTGTGTGCAATCCTTCAAAGAGGATTGATGGCTGTGGGAAGAGGAGAGGTATCTATCCTTAACCAGAACAAGTCCCAGGAGGCAACAACTACATCTTCTAACACTTTATTATTGGTTAATTTGGGGGCTTCTTTCACTCAGATGACATAGCTAGAAGGATGTCACTGCACAAATCAATATCTAGTGCCTTGCCATTGATGTGCCTGCTACCTTAAACAACAACAGCTGTGTCTATGATCATCTCGGAGTTGTTCAGGATACTAATTGTAGTAAGCACACTACTCCTTCTAACAAACAGTCTGGGAAGATGTTGGCCTCCTAATACACACCTGAAGAGCTTGCTGCACACTCTCCAGTAGCCTTTGCCATCTAATTTTCTGTCTTTACTGTTTCCAAAAGGGTTTCACTCCCATTTAAATTAAAATTCATCTTAGTATTTGGCTTTATGTTGGAAAAAATAAGATATTAATTTATTAATAGAAGTAGATGCTTGCAGTCTTTACATCTTATTAAGAAGCAATGTGTTTTACACAGATTTATTTTTTTTTCTGGACTTCTTAACCTAAAATAATAATCCAGCACTTTTAAAGCATTACATGGGAATGAGTTAAACATATATTTAAATTCTTCTAAGTAGGTTATTGGAGACAGTCAATGGGTAGACCTAAAAGGAATGGGGATCTCTTGATATTCAGCACAAATTTCACATTCATTATAAAAATAAGTGATATACAAAGACAAACTTGCATGTGCATTTAAATCTCACAAGATACAGAAATCTGCTCAGCTTTGCCTGAAAGGACATGACACTGCTGAACTATGCTTAAGCACAACTTTCAGCTTCATCTGCATGCAGCATCAGAGATGTGCTGCTCTGCTATTATATCTTAACAGAAAGCATGACCTCCTATCAGAGGTAAGACTACCTTGAAACATGATCACTGTTTAGCAAATAATGTATCTATTTGCTGGTGAGGCCACACCTGGAGTACTGTGTCCAGTTGTGGGCCCCTCAGTTCAGGAAGGATATTGAGGTGCTGGAGCGGGTCCAGAGAAGAGCAACGAGGCGGGGGAAGGGACTCAAACACAAGTCCTATGAGGAGAGGCTGAGGGAACTGGGGTTGTTTAGCCTGGAGAAGAGAAGGCTTGGGGGAGACCTCATCACTCTCTACAACTTCCGGAAAAGAGGCTGTAGCCAGGTGAGAGTCGGACTGTTCTCCCAGACAACCAGCAGTAGAACAAGAGGACAAGGTCTTAAGCGCTGCCAGGGGAGATTCAGGTTGGATATTAGGAAGAAATTTTTTACAGAGCGAGTAATCAACCGTTGGAATAGGCTGCCCAGGGAGATGGTGGATTCTCTGTCCCTGGAGGTTTTTAAGATGAGACTGGATGTGGCATTTAGTGCCATGGTCTAGTGACAATGGCGTTGTTGGATCAAGGGTTGGACTTGATGATCTTGGAGGTCTTTTCCAAGCCAGTTGATTCTATGATTCTATGATTTTGTGGTTCTATGCCTTAGAGAAAGCATTAGTGCTTTATTGAAAGGTGGTGAATGAGCATGGCAGGAGTGAATATTGGTTGCTATGGGATATTTCATGGCTTTTTCGTGTGGGTTCACTGGGAGAGTTTACCGAAGTTAATAATACAAAACTTCTAGTTCTCATTACACCTCTCTAGCCAGGTTTTAACCTCTGACATTCCTTCTGCTTGGTCTCCACAAACCTTCTCCTCTGCACTGCCCCAGGAGCAACTAGCAGCTGTCCCAGGTCCCTCAGGGAAAGCTGGCTTTGCCTGGTCGTGCAGGTGCTGAGTCTTGTCCTGCTGCCACAGTCCTTCAAACACTAACATACTCTGCCTCACTTTTCTATCCTGATTACTGCACATAACATAGCTATTATACCATTTCTTTTTTTTAAAAAAATCTTCTAGTGAGAAATTAAGGGAGTATTCATATAGCAGAGAGCATGGACTAGATCTGTAGCAACAAGCCCTCTACACTAATATTGTGTATTAGAAAGTCACATGCCTGCTGAAACATCTCAGATTACTTAAATAAACCTTTGAAGATGGGTAAACAGGCTGTGGAAAGGGCAGATCACTTTAAAAAGCATTTGGTATTCAAAAACTGTTTTACTGTGACGCTCAACAAAAAGTCCAAATCAGCCATGTCTGCCACAGGATAAGAAAGTCTATCCTCACATGAATAAATATTTTTAAAAAAAAAATTTAAAAAATCACTTTCATGGTAAATGAAAATGAAGGTCAAATAATTCCCATAGGTTTCTGGGCAGTGGAGTAGATAGCTCAATATATTCAGAAATTATCTGGAAATAGGGATGGATAGACTGGGGGGGTGAAGTTTGCTTAAGATACTGTTTAAGGAAATGAAAAAGCAATAGTTTCAGAATGTAGAATCCTTCCAATATCAAAGGAGATGAAATTCAGTGCAGTTAAATGGGTGATGCATGTGAAAAGACCTCATGACTTTCCACATATGAGGAGATCTGATCTGACTACTGCTGCTCAGGAACAAAACATCAAGTCTTTTAACCAGATATTTCTACAAAACATAATTTAAAGTATCAGACACAGTGTTAAAAAAAAAAACAAAACAAAACAAAAAAACAATGCTTGACACTGTTATGAAAGCAAGAGAATTAAAACAAAAAGCATCACTTCTGCAGTGCTTCTGCATTCTGAACAACCTGTGTATACACATTCTAGAGTACACTAACTTAAGGATTTTCTCTAGTAAGTCAAGCATTTTCTCCCAGTACAGAAAAAAAAAAAAAAGAAACAAGTTCAGAGAAAGAAAATTGAACATGATATGAAGTAATTTTTCTCCATATTGAAATATATGTGTGATTGAAAGTAAGTGTTAAAAGTTGGGAAGCCCTTGATTTTCAATCTAGCACAACCAGAAAATTTAATAATTAAGATCTGCTTCCAAGGTCATTAGAAATTTGTCTATCCCACAGAGATAAGAGAAATTTCCCTTCCTGTCATATATCTGACATATTCTAAAACACAAAATTGGAGACTCTTGGGTACTCCAACACAGGGTCAATCAAAATCTCTCTGTATAATACTGATTCATGAATGAACTAGCAAATGAATAAAAATTTAGTTTTTCACATCCAATGAAAAGGAAAAATGAAGAATCTGGCTACTGTGTGCTACAGCAACTTTACTAAAGTAGCTGCACCTGAACTGGCTTAGGAAACAGGAACTGGAAGATGAAATCCTTATGCCAGTGAAGTAAAAAATTTGCCACTGACTCCACTGCAGCTAGATTTATCCAAAGAAATGAAATCCCAATGGTCACAGACAAATCAGGAAAAGATGTCTGTAATATGAATTACAGCCAAACATGAATTACAGGCTTTTGAGGAAAGGTTGAAGAAGCCTTTCCAGAAAAGAACTCTGGAATAAAAGAAAATTGTAGTAGTAGATCCTTGCTTCCTCCATGCCCTATTCAGCAGCTAAATAAAGACAGTCTTTCAGGGCCAGACTTGCAGAATGCCACAGCATTGGTCTAATCCTGCTCCTATTGGAAACAATCCATTGTCTTCTAAGCCAAAAGTTTCTTAAAGAACTTCCAAAATGAGTATTGCATCTTTTAAACATATGTTTGGTGTTGCTTAAATCAGAAAATAGGAGGAAATCATGTGAACCTAATTAAATGTATCTGAAAACTAATAGCACTAAGCTAAACCTGAAGTTAGTAACAGTAAATCTAACATTCTTTAAAAAAGTAAATAATTCATCAGAACTTTGGAATAATAACTTCTAAGAATTCCTCCATTTCAGAATTGAAGCAATGATTCTCAGGTTGGCAGAGTTGGCAGAGGAAGTACTACAGTTTATGAAAGTACAGTGCAAATGATGCAACACGTAGATAACATATTGATGATGGAGCACTGATACAAGGAAGAACTGAGGGTTCAAATATGAGGGTCCCTTTTTTAAATCCCCTTATAGTTAAAGATTACACAGTCAGTCACATTCACAAATTTTTGTAGTAGGGGACTGAGAGAGAGGCATTTAGCAGCTCTTGAGTGACTGCAATATTCAGAAGGTAAAGACTGCTCTTGCCTGGTAGGTAACTCGCTTTTATTTTCATTTCCTGTTCAGGAGTGAGATTACTGTTTGGGGAGAGTTAAATCTATTTCAGGCATAAGAATCATTTATCCCTGGAGGTGCTGAGCTTCGATTAATAGCTCTTGGATTCTTCTTATTCATCTTAACTCCAATTTGCGCTGCTTGGCACTAAGGGTCCAGTTTGTTCCTTTCTTCATTTTCAGTTCTCCCTTCCCCCACCTAGCACAGTGTATAAGAGAAAGCTTTCATGCTGCCACCTTAGTTTAGGCATATATTTTCATGTAAAGTTAATGTTCAACTCTTGATTCCTCAGTATTTCTCTCAGGTTGAGAGTCTTACTGATACTACATAACTTTTTGATGTTAATGAAGGTCTGAAACAATGTTAAATCAGAAATATATCTGCTCAACATGTTATTTTTTAAAGCTAGCTATAAATCAGATATGACATCTGTTTCAGTATTTGATGCCTCTCGATTTTAATTTTTGGGCAATAAAATCTTGGTACCTGTTACAGATTAACCACTTGTAGAATTATAATTTTGTATACTGAAGCCATTTGCAGCTGTAATACAAGCACAAATTTAATCCAGAACTCTTAAACCTCATTTATTTTGTACAGTTCAGAACTCAAATCAATTTGCTGAAAATCTGATAAATACTTAGGGCTAGAATCTACTCTGAGTGCACATCTTACACAAGAGGGAGATTTTGGATCATCTTTCATTTGATTGAAGCCTAAACAAGAAATCCTTAACATGCCCCCTGCATTGTCTGATGCTTCAATTATTCCACATATTCACTTCTCACGTCTACTTTTCCTTAACCAGTGGAAAATTCAGTCTTCAGCCTCAGAAGGAGTGGAGGGGGATCAAAGGCCTGGCTCCACCACCTTTTTTAACTAACTCGAAACATTCATGAATTCAGTGTGCAACTTACTTTCTGTTAATCTAATGGTTTTTAATTACGAGAGAAGACAACACCTAAAAAATCACAGCTATGTTCAGCCTTGTCAAATTAACATCAAGATGATAGGTACATAAATTATGTATATATACATACATATATGTGTGCACATACACAAACACATATGTATATCAAAGCCCTATGCAGCAAATGAATATTTTATAGAAACAGAAATACCTATTAACTGTGTATAGCACTTAAGAATTTCTGCCTAGCTCTCTAGCATCTTTATTTTTGATTATTCATAATAGAGCTTGATTCACAGCATCTGTCACCCCTAGGCATCATAAACACTTCTTTATAAGATCTATGGCCACTGATCTCTGCAGCCACAACTACTATCTTATTACCAGTTCAGATGTAGACCCTTCAATGGGAACAAACCCATCCACTAACTTTAGAAAATATACTGCAGACAGGAATGGGCAGCAGAGTTGCCTTAATGTGATATCTAAGGATCCTCTGGCTTAGTGGAATCCTCAACTGGCACAGAAAATGCAAAAGCACTTCCTTATTATATGAAAGGATTAATTTGTTTATCTTTAGCAATGCAATTGTTGTTATACAAAATGAAGACTGTTCCTGTTCCCAGAGAGGTTTTCCATCTCTTTTATGCATACTTTAAAAACAGGAATTGTAAGAAATTCTGAGATTATAATTTAACTAGAGGAATAAAAACCTATTCATGAAAGAATTAAAACTACCAGAGTTGTTTTCAAAACTAGAAAGACAAATCAAACCAGTACTAGTTAAAAAATTCAAAACATTTAGGATTAGTCATTTTAGAGAAATGTAGCATGTCAGATGAAAAATTAACATGATGAAAACATTAAAGGAAAAATATTGACAGCTGAAGAAAAAAAAAACACATGTAAAATGTGAAGAGGTAAATGAATGCATACCCAAAGGTTGCATGTGCAATCTTGCAATACATATACAAGGAGTAAAAAGTCATTGAGGATGAGCTGGAAAGTCCAAAATGTAATCAAAAGTAAGGAAAAAGGAAATATGAGGCATAAAACATCAGCTACACAGCAGTACTGAGAAGATTAGAGAATGAAGTTAAGAGAGAGTGCAAAAAATGATAAGAAAATTAAGGGTAGAAAATGAAAAGCAGATTGCATGAGGGTTTGAGATAAATCAGAATTTTTTAAAGTACATGGAGAAGAAGAGGTCAGCAAGGAGGAAAAGAGTAGGACCTCTCAGAAATGGGAAGTGTAATTTATTCACAGAAGAGGTAGTTACTGCTATCAGTTTAAACAAATCTTCATATCAATTTTCAGAAAGGAGGATATGGAATGAATACTAGAAAACAGTCATACATTTTGCATTTCTTGGGTTATAAAGAGAAAATAATGAAAGAAATTTTATCATTCAATGGAAACTGATGAAGCAATTGCACAGTGTGTTCAACTGGACTGCCTGGATCTGATTTAAAGTATGGGGTTTCAGAATAGAGTCCATGGGTTTTACAGCACTAAGCACAATAACAGCCTACTATAAATAAGTCATCAAGTTTGATCAAACTCTGAAAATAAATGAGATGCTGAGAAATCTCAAAGTAGATAGGGTAAAGATTTTGCTAGTACTACAAAAGGCTTTTTGGAAGTAACATTTCAACATCTCATAACAGGAAGAGGTAAATAAATACAAAATTAAGATAATCCAACATATAATTATAAACTAACTTGGTAAATTTAAGTAACAGTGTATTTGTCGGAAAATAATGCAACTAGTTTTGCATCTGGAGGGACGAGATTAAAAATACCCCTTTTTAATTACTCCTTTATGGCATAGAGCCCAGAAAACACTATTAAGGTCAAGGACAAAAATTTATTTTATAATATGGATAAATAATCAATTTGTAAGTACTTTCATTATTGTTAACTTCCCTAATATTAAAGACTTTACAAAAATCTAATTAGTATCTTTATTTGCTATGAATTTCTATAACATGTTGGAAATTTGTGGCTGAAAGAAGAAAGAACCCCATTGCCTTTCAGGTGACTGCATTGACAAGGGCAGTGAATAAAGAAATCTACTCACCAACTGATTAAGAGTAAACACCAAACAGCTGCTTCATCCAGCTGAGGAATTCAACTTTCCTTTTCCATATGTTTTCTGAAATAGTATGGAGAAACTATTTAACGTGACCAGAGAACAAGAAATAATAATCTTGTCTTGGTACCTTTGCCAGAACAAGGAATTCCTTTAGATGGGATTTAACACCAGAAAGTAGTCACAAGTAATTGGTGGGATGCTAAAACACAAATATCAAGGTAGACCTGTGAATATTTCCAACATTTTGTATTGTATTTGCCTTTCTTTCTCAAAGCATCCATAGAATTGGAAAACACCTACAAATTAAATTATTTTTTCTTTCTGACACCTAAAGACCAGGAATAAAGACTTAAACAAATGTGAATTCTAGCTTTTACATAAAAATTTTCATAATTTCTGCTTTGACGCATTCATCCTGAAAATATGAACTGACACAAACTCATTGCAGGGGTTGCTTTTTTTTTTCTTCTATAAATCTAACTTTATCTGAAACCAGAAGAGGCAATGTGCAATTTATGAAAATTACAATCGATCACTTCTTCATTTCAAATTACTCCAGATCCTACTGAGTACACATTTCCTAACTGTTCCTAGGTTCTTATGTTCCAGTTCCCCTGAAACATCAGGAAAATATCCACCAAGAAAGCAAATAGAAGAAAAAAGTCTGAAAATCTAAATTTATAGAATTGACTAGGCCTTGGAAATTTATTATTTTTAAACACTAAGCAATCTTAATTTTGTTCCAGTGAACTGACTCCAGCAGATTTACCCATGTATATCGAGAAATTATGACATCCTTGTGCCTTTTATACACCAGTGGTTTTGAACTTTCGTAATTCTTTCTCTTTCAACTCTCTATTCCCCTCCACTGGTCCTTTACACCTTAAGGGCCACTCTGACCTCTCCTTACCACTGGGTCTTATTTGCTTGTCCTTAGTATTTGTAATGGTGGTGCATCCCACCAAAAAGAAATGAAGCAGTGCTTGAGAACAGGGGGGTTTAAATCTTGTGCATTTTTTTTTCCAGCTGATCTAACCAAGAATAGTTCATTCTGGAAAAATAACTTGACTTTTTCAGAAAAAGTTTAAATTGTTGTGTTACCAGTTTCAAACACCCTTAAATACTAAAATTAATTACTGAATTATAAGATTAAAATAGCATGAAAGCAACAAGCTCCCTGAATGTCTGTAATGTATTGATACAGCTGACCTATTTATGTATCTAATGAGTATATTAGGAGAAGTGTCTACACAGAAAGATGTTTGGGTGATATATGTTCAATGTTGTGGTGGGGTTGTATATGCAGGTTTGACAGCTGGATGAATGAAAAAGGGGGAAAACTATCAGCATCTACTGTTTCTTATCTTTGCCCCACTTACTTCAATTTCCCAATTCTTTCACCCGCTAGCAATTTGGTCACATAGTAATAAGAAGCTGTGCTTTACATCTTGGGGACTCTAGGACTTTTGTTTCTTCACATGCCATTCATTCTACTTCTTCCATTAATGTGAAGACGCCTTTTCCTGTTCAGAAAAAAATTAAGGCACTCTGACTTAGACCTAGCACAGAAGTCAACTGTATGTGCACCCTTTCAGTGCAGTCGCACTCCAGGCTTTACTCCAGGAGTCCACTGACTCCTTCGACTCTAATGTATGTTGAGGCATCTGGCATGAGGAGGCTTTGCTCAGGTGGAATCACAGCTGCAGTCCACTTAGATTTGTCGTTTGGAAAGGGACATGAATGCTTGATCTCATACATGAGAAAGCTTCCTAAAAATAGGAGTTCTTTCAGTTGTTTTCAGAATACAGTGCTCACTATTCCTGCCATCAATCCACAAATGTAAATGGCCAGTATGTTGGAGTCTAAACAGCACGGTTTTCAGTAGACTTAGAAGTCAAAATCATTCTTTCTTTGCCAGGACATGTTATTCCATACTTACAAAAATAGAAGTATGTTATTCTTTTATCATTATTAATACATGGACAGGTTGTTCATGATAAAGTAGACACTTGTTTTAATTTTTTGACTAGTCAGAATTTCTTGCAGGATTTCTTCACAGAAGAACTTTGTTTAACAAAGTTAAATACAGATGATCTGGAACAGTACATCTGGGATAGTAAAAAGGTGCAAGTGCTTACTCTAGCTGTGTTACTTTAGTTTGTATAATGATTCCAAGACATTTTGCAACCTAAGACACACCCAGATTTCTTTATCTAATATTTCAAGAAGACATGAAATCCTTTTTAAACAGTGAGGTAGTTCCTCACTTTCTGTGTTCAGTATTCTTCTCATACTTGTTCTTTTTTCTTAATTGCTGTATATTACTGGTTTTTTATCTAGTAGATGATTGTTTCTAACATCACAATATTTGTTATATGTATATATGGTCACTGCATTGCATGTATTATGACAAATAGTTTCATTCACATTCACAGAAATATTTATTAAAAGTAATGGTAGAAAATATATTTATTTGTGTGTACGTGAAGGTTTACACATATTGCAAAGATAGTGAAGAACGCCCAAATATTTCGGATAACATTTATTGGGAAAGTTGTGGGAAAAAATTTCCTTGACATACGATTTTCTTTTTTCTTCTGTTTTTGGGTAAAACTAAAAAGCTATGAGAAAAGGAAAAAGTGATGGGCCAGTAGTAACAGATACTTCTTGGAAGTGAGAAATTATAGACAAAAAAGTGAGAATTTTCAAATGATGAGTTAAAACTTCCAAAGGAAATTAAAACACAAAGTAAAAAAGTTTTGCAGTCATATTAATAACAAAGAGGATGAGAATAAAAATGGGAGTGCTCTGCAAGGAGAAAAGAATAGACATGAATGATAATCTGAGTAGAGTCTTCAACTAAATGAACACTTTACTCTGTTTCCAATTTGGTTGATAATGTAGAACAGGTGGACATAAGGAATAAGAAAAGATGCAGATAAATGAGTACGTCCTTCTATCTGAGTAGGAAAACCTTGACCTACACATGTTTATGGGACTGGATAATCCCCATCCAAGAATACTGAAGGGCTTAGCACAAGAAATTGCACCTTAAGAAGCAAGAATGTTTAATAAATCTATCGCATTCAGTACCTTTGACCAGTAATAGGAAATGGGATGTTTAGTGTGAGAAGGAAGCAAAGGCATCTTAGAGCTATAAAACCTGGAATAGAACTTAAACTGTATGTACAGCCAGGGGAACACATGTGGAAAAATAGAATTAAAATCATGCAGGTAAAAAGTAAATGAGATTTAATGAAAAAATGGTGCAATTAAGGTATATCACCTCACATTAACTGATTATTTTATTTGATAAACTAACACTGGAAAATGCAGCAGATGAAATCTGCCATATAATCATAGAACGGTTTGGGTCAGAAGAGACCTAACAGATCATCTTGTTCCAAGCCCCGTGCCATGGGCAGGGACACCTTCCACTAGACCAGGTTGCCCAGAGCCCCAGCCAACCTGGCCTTGAACACCTCCAGGGATGGGGCATCCACAGCTTCTCTGGGCAACCTGTACCACTGCCTCACCACCCTCAAAGTACAGAATTTCTTGCTAAGATGTTATCTAAACATACTCCCTTTCAGTTTAAAAATCTTGCCCCTTGTTCTATCACTACACGCCCTTGTCAAAAGTCCATCTCCAGCTTTCCTGTAGGCCCCCATTAGGTACTGGAAGGCTGCAATTAGGTCACCCTGAAACCTTCTCTTCTCTAGGTCGAACAATCCCAATTATATCATCCTGTTGTCATAAGACAGGGACTTCAGCCCCTATCATTTTTGTGGCCTTCTCTGGACTTGCTCCAGCAGGTCAATGTTCTTCTAGACTTCAGCAAAACTGTTTATATGGTTCAGCTGCAAATTAAACCATAGAAGATAGGCTTTAGAAGAATTCTGCTGAGAGTAAGACATTTTCCAAACAAGGTATAACAATTTGACAGGATAGCTTAGACATTGTTAAGTGGGTTTGTGCAGTTTTCTGCATTGGGAAAGATCTTTGGTAATATTTTGCTAATAATTTTATGCAAAACTGAAAGCATACTGACAACGAAAGGAAGGAAGACCTCATTAAAAGCGAACAGAAGATCACTGTGGAAGAATGGGATGGACAAGAGGACTCCACCTGGATTTCAAAGGTTCCAGAGAACCTATGCTGATCTGCTGACTGACTTTTAAGGAGAAATCTGCTGAAGACAAGAGAACGGAAACAATAAATTTCATTAGATAATGACAGGTCAGAATGGATTTGTATAGACACACTCCACATGCTTTAGGTAGTAACTTAATTTGTTCTAAATCGACAAGGCCTGCTACCATTGACACAATATTCTCCTTAGACTCTCCTGTCCTAATATGAATATCGTGTCAGTCCTCAGTCAGATATATTCAGGTAAAGCAAATTTACAGAACACAAATGGGAGCAGAGAATACTTAGAATTATTATCAGACTAAAAGAGCTTATCTTTATCATTCAAGCAAAAATATTGTGACAGTCAAATATAAATCTGTAGGTATAGCAGTAGGATAAACATTAGATAAACATTAGAAAAGGGAATATTAGGTCAACAGCAAATTTGATGCATTTATACAAGCAGTTTAATAATTAATCCATTGATTAAATAGCAGAGGAGGTCTTAGGCACTACATAAAACTCTTTTTAAAACTTTTTACTCCCCCATTGTTGTAACTTCAAAGATATTCCAAATAAAATAACTCATGCTAAAAACAAACTCATGTATAACATAACAAATATTTAAACAAAAATCAGTTTTCTGGCTAAGCATTTCTGTTAAAATTTTTAAAATGAAAATTAATTAATGATAAAATAGCTACAAAAAGTGTCACCTTATAGCTGTTGGGTTTGGATTTGGGGGCGGAAAAAAAGGAAAATAGAAGAATATTAAAATGGAAAAAACCCAAGAGTTAATCAGAAGGCAGTCTTTGTTTATCAGATTAATGATCATATATCAGGTTACCGCATACATTTCCATCATACAAAATTACAGCTTCTTAAATTAAAGTTAATTAAATCTGATCAATTAAAGTAAAATAATTCGTCAATAACAAATGAGGCCTCTATTGTTAATGTGACATTGATTTTCTTCAGTATTATGATAAAAGCATTATTAGACCAAGTGTTTTTTTTCTTTAATCTTTATCTACACTTTAACTACACTATATTTTCAAATTTGGAGGTAGTCACCTCTTCAGTGACAGAAAAAAAAGAGGAGACCATAAAACCTCTGACAGAAAACCATGTTTGTAACTTAGGCAGGGCTTTGCTTGTATATACATAAGAGAGGAAAGAGGTGAGAGGCACAACTGAAAGAGGTGCTGATCGACGGGGAAGCCAAGACAGCTGACTGATATAGTGCACTTGACAAGTCACTTAATAGGAGTACCACTGTGTATGCAACACTGCAGTGATATGTTACACTGCACTTAGCTGAAATATGTAACACCAAATGTGTCCCTGGAAGAGACCATCAACTCTTGTGTTCTTCCAGCTCTTACAGGCAGCTAAGTCACATAATAATAATATTGTTTGGTTATCTGATTCCAGTCATTTCAACACAAAGCAGTTCTGGAATCTAGTTCATGAATAGTTTTTACATCTAGAATGAAAATTTTTATCATACAATTAAGTCATAAGCTGCTAACACATCTGCCCATGAGATAAGATAAGACTCAGAGCCTGGCTGATAATATTGCTTACAGTTGCTTTTGACTGGATTTTAAGTCCCTGATTGCCACAGGATTTGGCATACCAGCGGGCATGCAAGGTATCAAGGAAACAGAAAGGTTGCTCCCGAGGAATCTTGTTCTGTCCAAGTGGCACAGATGTAGTTGAAAGTGTTCTCAAGCAGCAAAGAAACTCCAGATGACAGGAAACATACCGGCCAGTCTCTGATAGAAGTTATATAACAGAAGTCTGCACAAGACATCAAGCAGACCCCATGTTTCATGACAATTGCACTTCTAAAATAGGGAAGCATACTTCTTTCCTCTTACTTCAGCCTAAATTTGCACCCTCACCAGAATGTGGCTCTAATAATTTTACCCCAGATTAGTTCTCAGCTGAAAATCGACATTTGCAAATTTTGCCTCCACTGATCACCTGAAACAGCCAGAATAGAAACATGACACTAAGATTTTCCAAGTGAGTCAGACTTTGGATTGCATTTTTAATTTGGTTACTCCTAGAGGAGAGAAGGAGCTACAAGGGTATATATTTGTTTCGGCTTTTAATACTTTAATTTATTGGACATGACATACAGATTTGGACATGACATACAGATTTGATTTTAGTAGAATTTTTGAAAAAAAAAAAAAAACAAAACAAAAGAAAAAGAGGAAACAAAACTCCCCTACATTTTCCTCAAAGCTTGTTCATTCACAGCAGAACATAAGAAATATAATATTCAGTATCACTAATTTAAATTAATATTGAACAAAGTTTGTGCTACTATAATTAAACTAGGATAGAACAAAACTGTTAAGGCATTCAGCGTATCACACTAGCATCAATACTGTGATTTACTACTAGACAAAGCGCGGAAACAGGTGTATATAAGCACTTCAGATACCCATGTACCACACACAGTGTCCTCTCTGAAAAACTAAATCAGAGAAGTGAGAAAAGGCTCTATTAAAATATTGTGACTGGATTTTACCAACATTCTAGAAAAAAAACCCACTTAAATTTACTACATTTTAATACAATATTTTAATACATAATATTTTGGTGTGAGATACAGCAGAGTTAGTAAAGCAATTAATGGGGGGACAGAAGCAGAAATATGCACTAAAACTAAGAACAAATTAATGCTCTCATCAATACCATTGATGAAGAAGAAGGACATGAGCCAGACATTTGAAGGAACTCTTCAGTTAGAATAAATCCACTATCACATTCACCTGAAATCGCTTCAGCAAAAATTCCCAAACTGAAAGAATGGACAAAGAATTGTGATTATCAGCCCAAGCTCTGTTCTTTAATGAGATAATTACGGCAAAGGTGGAATCTGCACTCCTCTATTTTTTGCAATAATATTCTAGAAAAACAAGTTCTAATGTTAGGCATATAGCCTGCCCAAAATTACTATTCAGTCTTTACAGTAGAAAAACTCCCATTGACAATAGGAGCAATAAGAATAGCAAATACTTTACTTTCTGCTAAGTATTTGGAGGATTGAGTTCTTGATCAAAAATATCTAATTATTAGAGTAAGAGTGCACAGAGAGATCAACTCTGTTTACTTTTATATAAACAAAAAAACCCCAAAACCAAACCAACAAAAAAACAACAACAAATCTCCATTTGAACATAAGAAAATGTTCTTCCTAGCTGTTGAATTATAAACAGTATGAGTTTGGAGAATTCATCCTAAAAGAGATGGTTTAATGGCATTAACACTTTTGTAAAAGCAAATAGCAATTTCATAATGGCTGAAATATTACACACAGTATTTCAACTAGAGTGAATCATTCCCTATGTATTTTAAGTTACAATAGACTCAACTTGATGAAGTATGTAATTTGAAATTCTTAAGTTTGTAATTTGAATGATTACTTTGTCTCACTGTAAGCTGCTTAGGCTTTTTCATTTATAAAGCTGAAACATTTGGCTACACAAACATGGCATCAACATAACTTGTCATACAATCCTTTGTTTTTTAATCATCTTCTACTGATAATCTAAATGATGATTAGTCTTGTCTCAGTGATTTCTTTGCTCTTCTAATACACATTTGTATTAATCCCTACTACATATTTTGATTTATTCTTAATTTTTTTTAGAACTAGACCATATTAAAATCCTTTTTAAAAACAAAATGATTATAGAATAACATTTTAAATGTACATGAAATTGTGAAAAAGATTTTGGGAATGCCAGATGTTACACTTAGTGCAGAAAGGCACATTTAAAAATCAAGTGTGGCTTAATGTCATTTGTTTGAAGGACTGAAATTAAAGTCTTTGAAGGCTGTAGAAGATTAATATATAGAGAGAGTAAAGATTACTTTCTTACTGTACTGCACTACATATAAAATATATATATTGTCATCTTGTCTCAGCTTGTACAGAAATTTGACATTATTTCCTCGCCTTTCTGCTATCATGAAGTTCTAGGACTTTCTGGAAACAATTCAGGGATTTTTCTATTGTTTGCCATTATGAGGAGGGCCTGGCAAGGTTTTTCAGTGGCACTGTTCAATTGGCAGTAACGAATATCAGAAAATCGAACAAAGTGAGAGGCCCCTGGGTCCCAAACAAATTTGAATATACAGGCTTACTGCTCATGAAAAGAGAGTCACATAAAGTCACATAAGTCCTGTCACATAAAGCTTGATGAAGAGCTGTTACTGTGCAGCAGATCTTAGCAAATATTGTATGTCTCCCTAAAAAGACATTGAATATCCAGTACTTTAAATCAGGTCATTATGCACATGCTGGGCATAAAACTTGCCACAGAAAAGAGTTGAGTTTTGCCTAGTTTGGCTAGCACAACTTCCCTGGAACAGTCATTGTGTGAGTTATATGAAGAAACACTCTGCAGAGACAGAGCTGTAGACCAGCTGATCTGAAGCACTCAGTCTCTCTGTACATTTCTTTAGGGGCCACGTACCTGGACAAATGGCTTTAAACACTTAAACTGTGTGCAGTAAACTCAGGTTACTCAGAGTGATAATGACAATATTTAAGAGAATACAAAGGACGTGCAGGAGGACAGATAAATATGCAGAAAGCAGAGATACATGGCAAGAATGAATGCAATATCTATAGTTCAACAGTAGTCTCATAGAAGATTAACCTCTTTGGATTCTGGATTCAACCAGGAACCAACATGTCAGCTGATCTCTAAGCATTCAGATAACCTGATCAAGATATATACATAGCCACCTCCATGGAGTAATATTAGTGGTCATCAGCAAAATGGGGAAAAAACCCCACAAACTAAACAAAAAATAAATTAGTCTAAAATAGGTACAGTTGCAAAAGCGGAGAGACAAATTATTTTGCTTTCTCATAAGACCAAGACACTGTGAAGTATGAAATGTGAGCAAGAGAATGCAGAAAGTGAGCAATTTTAGACTGGAACTCCGTAGGATGAGGCAAAGCCAGCCAGCTTTGAGCAAGCTTTCGAAGGGCAGGACTGAAGTCAGTCCATCTGTGACAGAAACAGATTTACACAGTCAATGACAGAAAAGATAAGATTACGAGCAAAGCTGTGAGGAGCCCGTTGTGGTCATTAGACATTAGAAAGAGAAGGTCAGAGGATTTATTTCAAAAAGGAGGGTTTCAGAACAGACAACGAAACACAACAGTAAGAAATACAGGTATATTGCCAACTGCACGACCAGCCAATGAAGTGAAGGATCAGAAGAAATAGTTAAAAAGTAAGAGCAAGAAGAAGTATTTGAGTTCTGAATGGCTGTCCAGAAAAGCAAAGACTTATTTAGGACAGAAGACTGCAAACAAATCAGTGGGAAAACATGCAGAGAGGTCAAATAAAGGATTTTAAAAGTTGCTTTCCCTAAAAATTGAACAACCTTGACAGTACTTTCATTTTCAAGGGTTTTTTTGGTTTGATAATCCTTCTCATTTTTCCTCCCAGAAGTAATTGGGTTGAAATTTGATTCTTATGCATACAAGCACAGGCATATACAGATATGGAGGTTCTTGGTAGTGGCTCCAAGCGTGGACTATGTTCTCAGATGGGCTTAAAATAAGTATACATTCCAATATTTTGCCTACAAACTAAGCAGCTGATTGGTGTGAAATTTCAGAAAGAGAGCAGCTTTGATGTCTTTAACTTTCCATATGTACACTTTTGCTGTATTTCCTGAATTTTTTTTTTTCTTCTAAAAAAATCACACATCTTTGAATGTGTGTTCTGGTTGAGATTTGTACCTTCTAGTCATATCTATCAGGTACAGCTTTGTTTAAGACAGGCGTCTCCTATGTAAGTATAAAATCTGAAGAAAAAGTATAAAGGGGAGGGTTTTTTACCTTTTTTATATTTTTTTTTTACTATTAGAGATTTAGAGTCATTTTCCAATAATTAATATTTTAAATATGAATGCATACATATTACTCACAAATTGCCTGCATTGTCTCTGAGAAAGAGGTGAATATGCTCTTGTAGCTGGTAGAAAAACAAACACACTGAGTGATATGGTGAGGAGGAGCAAGGGAATGAATGAGAGTGGTCTGTTCGCGTAAGGAACCTTGTATGGAACCTCGGCAGAGTCAATGGCAGAAGAGCCAAAAAGCATCCATAAACTTCACTCAAAGGGACAGATACTTTGCAGACGGCTCCTGTCAGGAGGCCCATTCGTCTAGAACAATATATCCTGTGCCAGATGTAACAAGAGGGGCAACAGTCTTCGTGGCACTTTTTACCCATACAAATCCACCTCCAGTTCTGTCTTCTAATTCAGTGTGAGAAAACAGCTGGAAAAAAAAAACCACAGGAGAGGGAGAGGGGCAACTTGCTGCAAAGCATATAAAATTTTTTGAATTTCGACAAAGAGGACATTCCTCTATTTCATCTCCCCATTTTCCTTTAAAAAAGCCAATTCCTCAGATATTTTCCATACTCCCGGTGGCCTTCTCCTCAAGCATCCTGTCCTGGTTCTGGCCAGGACAGAGATAATTTTTGCAGTAGCCAGGAGGGGCATGACTAGAACCCGGAGGTTATTCTATACCACCTCACATCATTGTTAGGAGGGTTAGGAGTGGAAGGGGTCCCTTCCAGGCTAGGTAGCATGATGGAGGGAACAGCCAGGTATTGCCAGGGATGAGCACTGACATGCAAATCATTTCTTGTATACTCTATTATTAGTATTGTTGCTGTTACTGTTCATTTTCTTATCTCAGTGCTATTTCCAGTAAATTCTTCCTATCTCAACCTGTGATCTTTATCTTTTCTGCCTCCAATTTCCCTTTTCATTCCCCCACATGGGGAAGAGGGGCTTAGAGGGAATGAGAGAGCGGCACAGGGTTTGGAGTGTTTTAGTAGAAACACTAAGTTGGGGAATACCGTTCTTAAACCACGATACATCCTTTGCATAGAACATGCAAGCAATTCCTTCTGCAAACCATGGCAGAACTACAATGCCTGTTTCGGAGACCTTTTCTTAGCAAGGGACAGACAACTTCTTTATTGTGTCCTCTGAAGTATACTGGGCTAGAGAGCCTTCAGAATTTATGAGTCAGACCTGGAAATCCTGAGACTTGAAATAATCTCTCAATAAGTTTTATTAGTAAGATGGTTACAGTCACTTTAGAAAAGGAAGAAAAGAAATCAATCTGTGCACTTTCCTTCTATTTTTTTTCAGCACGGTCTTAGCACTTATGTAACAGCCAACTAGCATAAAAGCCTAAATTTAAAATAGACTAGTAGTACAAACATTGCTTTCATAAAATATAGAAACTAGCACAAAAATCCCCCTCCCCCATAAATCGAAATCAAATGGAAATTCAGAAGACAATAATCTAATAAGCTAACATAAATATATAGAACATACTTTTAAGGAATGCTGTGGCCTCAGACTTTTACTAGTGATCAAATAATCATGTAGAATCTGATGCTCACTCTTTTTAATGCACTGGCAAAGAAGACAGTTCTTGAAGCAAGAATAAATAATAGTTGCATAGCTCTTACATACTAAGAAAGTCCAAAATGGCCCTAGTGTAAATTAGGATCTGTTCTAGGATACATGAGCACAAGAGACTTTGATTTGAGGTTTTTGGACAGATGAATGTACTATTCCATAGGCACAGGGCCAGGAGTAATTTCGTAAGGCTGCCAATTCAAGTGTTCTTCCCCTATCGAGTCCTTCCAGGGCAATGACCCTAATCTAACAAAACATGCAAGCAGAGACTTAATTCTAATGTCAACAGAGCTACTCTTGTGCTTAAAGCTAACCATATGCTTAAGGTTATGCTGACCAAGCACTGTATCAGCTTACTACTACTGCTCTTTAAAAGCAGTGGTCAGAATCTCTGGTTAAACCTACCCATGTACTGAGATTTTCTGGCTCCTGATCATTCAAGTGAAGGCCTGTATGACTAACCAAATGTGGGTGAGCTCCTGCTGTATAATTATTCCATTCCATTAAGTGCTTCATAAAATCCACCTCTTCCAGTTCAGTCACTTCTACTTTGCAGGTTTAGGTAACACCCAAGGTCCTCTAAGAAAATGAGAAAAATCATATAAATGAAACTTGGGTGCGTATTAATTTTTAATTCATACCATTCTGTAGAAAGTAAAATCACAAAGACAAACGAATATTTACAAAATTTACAAGTCTCTTCTCCTACATTTCTTGACAGGTTGGGTTTTTTTGTTTGGTTGGGTTTTTTGGAGGTTTTCTTTTTATTCTAAAAAGACTATTTCTAAAGTAGAAACCTGTCCTCCAGATTTAGATGCTTTAACAGAAATTAAGTTGTTAGCAGACATGGCTGAAAATAATAAATATTTCTGTGATATGTTGCAGCGGGCAAATCAATACAAATGCAAGTGACTGGAGTCATAACAAAGACCATGACTTTCAACAAAGACCAGTTCTTTCTTCTACTGAGAAAGAACTGCAACTTGAAGTATCACAGGAAGGCAAAAAACGAAACAAGAAAAAGAGAAAGATAGATGCTGTCATAGAAACTGATCCTTTCACCTACCATTACATCTTTTGGCCTATGGGACTACATTGGCTATAAAAAACAAAAAAGTAATCTTTATAAACCTAAAGAATTTACAGAAACTATTCCAAGTGTGACATTTAAACGTAACCCTTCACAAGACTTACTCTCATTATCAATTATGAGAAGGAATTGAAATGCTTTCAAAACTACTGCAAACAGGAATGTACATTTGCCATGTTTTGGGAATATTACCAAGAAAATATTTACACAGTGAATACCAAACCCACCAGTTTGCAAAATGTCTATCTAGTGAAGCAGCATTCAGTGGAAAAAAAAAAAAAAAAGAGAAAATATTGTTAGACATCCCAGAATACATTAGCAATCCTCCTAACACAGGCACTAATATCTTTGAAGGAAAATTTTAGGGATTTAATTCTGTAAAAATAAAAGATAAAACAAGACACAGTAGGATTCTAAAAAGTTCATGCCAGTCTTATTCTGACTCTTGGAACCGTAAGAAGAGGAAAAAAATATAAATGCAAAGCATAATATTGAAGTGTGGAGATATTAATATACTGTTTATTAGTGTTACTAAATGCATTTGTTCAACATGTTTTATTTGGTTTCTGCTTAAATTATATTGATTGTAATAAGCATTGTATTGTGCAATTCTTTTTCCTATATCGGTGCTAAATAATCTAAGAGCTGCCATGAAGTGGTCTAATCTTACATTATCTATTTTTTATTTTCTACATAATAAAGTAAGAACAGAAATAATGTCATTTCAATATGGATATTTTATTCATTCATAGCTGGTATAATGGGGAATTTTTTTAAAGAACACATTATTTCTTAAGGTGCATCAGGCCAAGATGCTTACAATTCAACTACATAAAAATAAGCTGTAGCACAAGAAGAACATTCACTTAGTTCTGGTATAAACTTTAGTAAAAGAAAACAATTTTCCATAGACAATATACCATCTGTCTCTAAACCATGTGAAAAGAAAAGCTTTTAAAATCCAGCCGCTGCTAATGTGACATGTTGAAACATTAATCACCCCCTAAGGCCAGTATAATTGTAGCTCCATGTTAATTACCTAACAATTAACAGCAGTAATTTCCAAGGGGCAATCAATGAATTAGCTTGTGATTTTCCCACAGACTTCAGTCCCATACTGCCAGCCTGAATGCATATCAAACTCTGAACCATGGTTCATCAATGACACTTCTGGTGTATGAAATAAAAATTCATTTGCACCCTCACTAATTAGGCTCGATTATATCCCTATGTGTATTACAAACTCTATTCACTTGCACAAAATCTCTGCCACAGGCATTTTTCTCCATTTAAAAATTCGTTTTCTATTACATTAGAAGGTCACCTAGCAGGAAAATGTACTAATCAAGATTTTATCACTAACGAATTAAAGGGTTTTAATAAGCAAGTTTAATTAAGTTATCCTAACAAGTGATAATGACTATCTCTAACCTATCTGAATGTTTATGCAAGTATAGGTGTAGTATATGCACGGTATGTATTCATAAACTTTGAAAATCATACTATGTATACACACAAAAATACTTACAAATTAAAATATTCTCTTAAAATGTCCCCATGCTGGTTTTCCCTATTTTTTATTACATTTCTGTACAAAATTTTGTCTAAACTAAGAACTACTAGTTCCTTAAAGAATCATATAACTCTGTCACATGATTCTGTGGTAGACTCAAAGACATCTTGGTCGAATACGATGTTATCACCTCCTACTGTCCATGCATAAACCTGCTCTTGATATGCAGCAGTGTTAATCTACTGATTATTAACCACTAATATAAATAGGCAAAGCTGTCATCTTCTTAATTTGCTATTGATGCATTAACATTTATTATTTAAAGATTAAAAAATTAAGTGCTGGGTTTACATCAAGTAGTATTATGATTTCCTTCTAACTATGTTTATGTTTTGTGAGCATCAAGAAGGGCAAATTTTGCAGCTAATCTGTTCAAGAAGCCAGAGTGGAAGGAATGAATACATTACACTTTCCCTCATTAGACTTAATCAGAATTCCGGTAGTATCACCCTTCTTTGTGCAAAGAACAAAAATGTGAATCCAATGCGCTAAATTTGCATCTTTGGTTTCAGGAAAGATATTGCAAATGTGCCCTATATTCCACAGGACACAGTGCACTTGGGTACAAAGTACTACTGCATTTTCTCTCCCAATTATCTTGCCTCTCCCAGCCCTTCAGGAAAAGTTGGTTCACTAGGCCAAAAGGAAACCACTCATCCTCATGCACCTTAAGTGGTTCATTAAAGGGTTGCAGCTCTGAATCAGTAGAAATCCAATGTTTGTTCTATAACAAATATGAAAAGGGTAGAGAACACTTCCCATCCCTTTCCAGCAGGTATATTTTAGGTTGTGAATGGTCATTCCTGGATTATCACCTTTTTTAATAGATGCAGTATGAGGCATCTCTAAGCCAGCAGAGATGCATGTGATGGGCAGCTCTGTGTTCCAGACTGACAGTCTGATGGTCCCCTCTTTTCTCTAAACACCGTCTTTGCTCAGCCGTTCCAAGAGGGTGAGAGAAGCCGTCTTCCTGTTAAACCCAGTCAGCAAGTTTGCTGAAATTAAAGTCTAGTTGAAAGTGCTATTCCTCTATATTCAAAGAAACCAGAACAAAATAGAGGATATTTGAGGACACCTGTCAAAAGTCTTTGTGAGTAGATCCACTCACAGTTTGCACCTGCATCTCTGTCACAGACTGTGGGAATTGTTTTCAGTGAGGAAAGGGAGGCACCTTTCATGTCTGTGGTGAAGAGCCAGGCTAGGAAAAATCTCAGCTCTGTTGCATCTTGCTTCTTGTTAGTGAGGGACATAGTCACTTCTGGGGACCACCAGGATGATTGCTCTTGTCCTCTGGTGGTGTGTAAAACTGTTTGGCCTAAGTCCTGGACAAGGCTCAAGAGAGCTGTGAAGAGGAGCGGGATCAGAGCACGTGCATAGAGTTCAGGCAGAAGCAGCACCGTGGTAGCTGGAAGGCAGTGGGCACATACCCTGGGCAAAGTTGCAGTTCTGTTCCCTGTTCTCCATGCTACCCTGCAACAAAACAAGTGTTTTACAGACATTTCTGCAAGAAACACAGAACGGTTCGGGTTGGAAGGGTCCTTAAAGATCATCTTGGTCTAAGCCCTGTGCCATGGGCAGGGACACCTTCCACTAGACCAGATTGTTCAGAACCCCATTCAACCTGGTTTCGAACACTTCCAGGATTTGCGCATCCACAACTCTGGGCAACCTGTTCCAGTGTCTCACCACCCTCACAGTAAAGAATTTCTTCCTAGAATCTAATAAAAACCTACCCTCTTTCATCTTAAATCCATTGCTCCCCGTCCCATAACTGTATGCCCTTGTAAAATGTCCCTCTCCAAGAAAAGTCCCTTCTGAGGCCAGTCTTCCTTCAGCCTCACAGTCAGACCATGTCTATCTTTCATTCAACAGAACACTGTTGGGTTTGCAAACCACAGTCCCCAGTTTTAGTCTCATTGACTGTTTTAGGTGTCTGACAACATTCACTTTCTTCTGTCGTTGCCAGTACTTACTGGAAGTTTGTCATTCTCTCAGAACCATCTCTTAAAAAAGCTACCTGTTCTTTCAGAGGAGGTGAAATTGAATCAGAAAAAATGCTCATAAATCAACAATCCAACCCTGTACATCAAGGCCTCATCTGAACCAGTCTTGATGGATATTATTCTAATATTCGTTTCTTTAAAAACAACAATGGAGATGCCATGATCTTCCTCAGCTATCTACTCTATTGTTTAGTTATTATATTCGTTAGGAAGGTGATTAAATTGCCTGTTCTTTGTAGAAGAACACCCTTGCTGCTTAGATATTGCCTCCTTCACTGACAGAGACTTCAAAAGGTCTCTTCTCTGTTTGCCCAAATTATTTCCTGAACTCACCACCCTCATTACAGTTGAAAACATGTTTCTAACCTTCATATCCTTCTTCCTGAAAATATGAAACTGTGGTTTCATATTAAAAAGGTAATTTTCTTGCTCTCACATTTGTAATCATGTTTCCAAATTAAAAATCTATTTTTTAAATTTTTATTTTTAAATTTTTTTTTTATTTTAGTTGTGTGAAAGATAAGACACATAACAAGAACTTGCAATGTGTAATTTTGTGTATATGTGTGAATACTCATTTGCTTAAGGCAGAAAATGAAAAAAAGAAAAATCTCTTCAAACCTACTTTTTTCTGCCACAAAATATTACAGACCACCTTAGGCTGTTTATAGATTTGACTTTGGTAGAAGTGTTCATGTTTGAGCTCAGGTTCTTCTGGCTAAGGGATGAAGACAACTGCATCTGTATTGCTAGTAAGAACAAAGTTTTCCCACTTGGAGAGAGACTTTCCCGAAGGAACACACTTCAACAGGCAGCCTGGGACCACACGTAAGTTAACCTGGCTATCTGTTGGTCGCTTTCGATGATCTTCTCTAGTAGATAGGTAAAGTTTTGTTCCTGATTTTGGAAAAAAAAATGAAGATTCAAGGAAGTATACAAGATTTACTTTATTCTCTAGCTGTATACAGTAGCTAGCAAGAATAATCCTCTCGGGACTATGTACATACCAGTTTTAGGTGTCCCAGGCTGCAGGCTTCTATTACTTCCCCTCAGAAACTATTCTTCATTATAAAAGATTGCTTTCATATTCGTCAAATATTGCATTGTCTTAGTTTGATCATCATCCATTTAGCATGTGAAAAAGCAGTTAAGGCATCATACCTCAAATTCAGAGATGTAAGTACAATCTTTTCTCCAGAGATGCTGAGGCTGCAACTTTAAACCAGTTTCTGGTCATCCTGACAAAGAAATCAAAGCAAGTGTGATACAAAAATTTCTTAATCTCTTCCCTGTGTAATGTTGAGCTCAAAAAATAATAGGTCTAAGCCATACTTTTCCACTGAATTATCTAGCACATTTAGGTGACTCCTGAAACAAAGAAGTCAAGAAAACCTAATTTGGTTAAGCAAAATAGGGAAAAAAATGTAAAGATGCATTATAGCTGCAAATGCCCTGAAGAGATAGAAGGAATATCATTTTTCTATCACATTCCAGGGGAATGTTATCAAACAATTTGTTTTGACACAACACATTTTAAAAGTGTGCTGAAAAGGGGGCTTTTTGAAAAGGGAAAAAAAAACAAACAAGAGAGTAATTCTAAAACTAATTCAATTTCCCATATCACAATACAAAACATTTCCATTTCTACAGTTTACTCTATAGCTCCACATCTAGGTGTTACTGCAAAAGATGACGCTTCAAAGGTAAGGACAGTGTCAGTGTCAGAGTAAGCACAGAGAATGTTCTAATATCTTTCCTCCTGAATTATGGGATGATCTTAATTTCAGTAGGAAACGGGAACATAGCAGAGATGGATGAAGCCACATTCAGCTTTCACATTCAATATGGAAAAAGTGGGGACTGTGGGGAAAGACAATCCTCCTCTTTTGAGAGGCATTTACTGGGAAAACTGGAATTGGAGTGGAGGAACAGTGGAGGATCCAGAAGTGATGCTAGCAGGCACTCAAGTTGGAAGAGTGGTAGCTTAGGAGGGAAGTCCTCTTAATTAAAAGAAGATGGAAAACTGATTATGCCTGCTGAACGTACACATCCAGTTGTGTTGTGACCAATAGTCAATATTTCCCAATCTAGGAAGCACTTCACAAGCAGAAAAGAGGGGCATGGACAGAGAAAGAGCCCCAAAAACAGTGAACATAATCCTACTTATGGTGTAGGAAAGCATAGTTGGCAGGAAAAGAAATGCAAATGGTACTGTATAGAGCAATGGGCAAAACCATTGAAAAAACATCACTCTTGCCATTTTTTCTGCATAACTGTTAATTGATTTGTATTAATAACAAAGGAAAGTAGGTTAATAAAGTACCTTGTCCCTGGTTAAAAAACAAACAAAAACAACAACGACAACAAAAAAAAAACAACAACCACCACCAAAAAAACCCTAAAAAAAACAACCAATCAACCAAAAACCTAGAGTGGGAATAATTTCAGTAAGTTCAGAAAAACACACAAACATTCTGAGATTTAACCAAAAGTAAAATTAAACTCATTTCCTTCTTCTTAGAGAAAAGTTTAAAAAATAAAAAATAGCAAGGAACTGAAAGACAGAGCTATTGATTTTCACTTAATTATTTCTGGAAAACATCTGATATTTTCTTGACTATTTCCAAGTTTGATTCAAGACAATAATTTACCATTTCTATCTTTAACCACACTTTTGTGAGTCACAACCATGAGACAAAATCATTCCTTTAATGTATTTTTCCCAGTAGAAACATTGATTAAACAATAAGGAAAATTTGAGGGAACAAAGAAAATAAAAACAAAATTCCTTTGTGAATTGCACACACCACTGAATTCCATAAACTGAAAACATATTTTCCCTCTTCTCACTCATCTCTCTCCCCCTCTCCTCGTTTGAAAGCAATGGAAGAAAAAAAAATATTGTCTTTAAACTTCAAAAGATTTCTCCCTTCTGGTATCCTTAGAAGCATTTTTCAGGTCATCAAAGACTATTTAGCACTCAATGACTTCTCAATGAAAAAGTCAATTCTTAGTGAAGGAACACTTGTTTCCTATCAGTTTGCTTACCTAGGTGAAAGAAAAAAAACAAGGAAAATCAGAACTTCTACAATAAAAAACCCGTGTGTACTCCAACAAGCATGAACCTTGTGTATTTACTATATGTAATAGTATACTGTAAACAGTACATTGTAAACAGAAGAAAATAAATTGTGAGAAAATATTTTTTCTCTTTTCCTATTTTCCTCATCATTGTTTGTAATTACATTCTATTTCAATTTCTACTAAAAATACCACTAATTCTAGTGCAAAATCTGTCTACTGATATTACATTTTGTATAGATCTGTGTTCATCTACTTGGTGACATCCATCAAGAATGGTGGTTTAGTCAGTTCAGTAATTTATTTCAGATACTTTAAATCCTTTATTTCTCTCTTAAGTATACACTTTTAGGAATTTAATTTGCTTTTGCTATTTTTACACTATTTCTGTGGAATTCAGGCAGATACTTCATTTAGACCCAAGTTTGAAATGATGCCATTTATTACAAGCCTATCCAATGTTTCTTACTATTTCGTTTAGCACAATCCTGTATCAGAGATCTTATTAACTTAATCTTTATTGACTTCCCTAACCCTCAAATACAAGTTTATTTTCACTGTATGTCTACTGAAAATTAGCCCTTGAAAGTTTCATGTTAATATCTCAACATCAGTAGACATATTTTCCAACTAATTCACAATTCCAGCAGTGGTACATAACCTTATCTTGACCACGCAAACAAATTTAGCTTTTTTCATTTGCAACACACTAAGAAATGGAGGCAGTTGTATCCACAATTACCTTCCACAAAATCAATATTTTTCTGCCAAACTTTTTGTCACTTGTTGATTCAATTTCAAGTGGCCTTTGTACAGTTCTGTTTCTGTGCTTCTGGATAGGCTTCAAGGCAAAAATCAAATTTTAATAAAGATCAGTATTTTCCAGTGTGCATATGTGCATTCTTGAGCACAGGTTCATGTATGTCAAAAACCCTCCTAATATTCTCAGTGTAAAGGTGTGCAGGACATGATTCTCCTACACTGCAGCATTTTGAGATATTTAATAGTTTTTTTCCCATTATGTCTTGGGTCATAAGCCAGATTCTCCAAGTGTTTCATATGGAAAGCAAGGTCTGCAGAATACCATAAAAAAAGCTTTTAATGAGTGCACTTTCCAGGATTATGGGAGATGTACACACAACTTTAACATTAGGGGTTTTGTACAGTATTCTAGCAACAGTTGCACCTTACTTGGCTACTGGTTCCTCCTGTTTATGTCTCCATCTATTTCTTGTGTTGCAGAAAAAAGCTTATTAGGCATTATTTCAGTTTGAATTTTAGGTCATCTCCCTGGTTGTAGAAGACTGATGTTCTAATCTTCACTTTATAGCAATTAAAGGAAGGACTTGAACATTGTATGTTCACCTTCTGCTGCCTAGTCATTCTTTGTTCTTCCACCTTCCTGGAACCAATAGGTGGGAGATTTTGGTATGTTTATATTTATATACATAAGTACGCATATTAATAAGTAAAACATATACATGCTTATGTTCCAGTTTTGAACCGGAACATTCCATTAAAAACTAAATACAATTAAAAGTTCTGCTGAATCTGGAAAAACAAAAATTGCAAAATAAATTGAAACCGCTGTGATTAAATTTAAGTGGAAATACCACCAATCACAACTCTGGCAAAATTATAGATCTACAGGAGGGTGGCAGGTAGCAAGTATCTGCAATAGACAAGTGAAATACCAACATTTAGTAGGAAGAAAGTCCCTTGAAAAAAAAAATTCAGGAGAACACTCAAACTCACAGTAGGTTTAATAAAATCTCAGCACTGTCGAATGGCCAGAAGGAACTCCAGCAAGATAAGTTAAAGCTTCTTCTCAGGTTATTGAAACCATCCTAAACCAAATAAAGTATCATCTCTCAAGGAGTTGCTGACCTTTACCTGTTTAAATTCCTTCTTAAAAACCTACCTTTTGCCTCTGTCCCTGCAAATCACCACCATGTGGGAGTGGTTATTCTGGTGGCCACCTGTAAGTATTTACATCACTGTGAATAAATTAATCACTGTGAATAATTTAATTATGTGTGTACCTGTAGTTGCTCTTATTGTATCTTTCTCCTCTTCATAGTCATTGCTCCAGATTCAGTAAAGCCCCAGATCATGAAATGTGTGTGGGAGATGGATCTCTCTTTCATTTTCTGCCTCTTCAGTACAATAAAGTACCAATGCTTTTGTAAGTTTTAGGTGTCACCTGAATATACTTGTCATATGCAATGTGCAGTACCTGATTTGGCCGGCATCAATAGCCTGGCATATCTGCTGTAAAAACAAAGGGAAAAGATATAGGTTTATACAATCAGGCATGTGTGTGCAATCCTGGTAAACTGAAGAGAGGTGCTGCAAAGAGTCACTGTTACCACCAGCTTCTGCTGGTTTTGGTTGGGTGGTTACAGTTCTCCAGCATTCTCCATATGCATTTCTCCCTCAGCAGAGAAAAAAGACTTAATTCATTTGTTTGAAGCTCTGCACTCTTCTTAGTTTTCCCTCCTACTTGTTTCAGATTTTTCTGACTATTAAATCCACTTCAATTTTCCTCACCTATATCTTTAGATACAGGTTTTCACATCTGATACCTTATTTTCATACACTATTTTGTGGCTTCCCTGGTAACATGAGCTGCACATTCACATTCACATGTTTAGGTGTAAACACCTGCTACAAGTTCCTGAAGACCATTCTGGTGGAGACTTTTGGCTCACAGTCTCTCAGCAGTGTTCCTCCACACTTTTTAAGAACACCTTTGTTGTTACAAATCCAATCTCCTTTTAAGTTAACATTCCCACCGCCTCCTCTATCACTGTGCGTTTCTGTTACAGGCACATCACAAACTGCTGGCTACTACAGTAAACGTAGATAATGGCTTGCCTGTAAATTAGATTTGTGTGTGTAAAGCCCATGCTTGTTTACACACTGGAATGATGCCAAAGACCAGCTCAGATGAAACAAAATATTTATGAATTGGATAAACTGGAAACTTACATCTTTATAAGGTTCTCAAGTGGATTCAGGTATAATTTCTCTTGCTCTGCCCTGTTTTAATGAAAAATTTTCTTCTTAAGGGCTATTAGAAATACTACATTTTTAAAACACACAACATTTTAATTTATTCTCAGTAATATTAGAACAGAGATTTAAAACAATCCTTTATGAAACAAGTGATCTTAACTACTGTAATTCACATGAATTTAATTACACTGATTTTTAAAAGTAATTTAAATACCGCTTTAAGAGAAGTTGTTTTTTTGCTACCATAATAAAATAACTTGTTTTATACAAGATACAGAAGAATATAATTTGATCATTTCTTCTGTTAGCCTTTGTTACATAGATTTTTACATAATCATTACTCATAATGTTCTGACAGATAATGCTATTACTAGTGTTACCATCTTTGCTATTATTATAAAAAATCTTCTGGCTTTGTGAAAATTTTAATTTATTAAAATGTAATGAAAGCACATCTAACATGAACCATAATTTATGAAAATTTTAGATGTGCTGCTTGACATTCATGTCACCAGGCTTCAAAAGTTTCACATCTGAAATGTGAAATTACGCAGATTTATAAAGATCCTTTTTCAGCATGTTAGCTGGCACTATCTTCTGTAAAATGTATATGTTTGGCTTTAAAGAGACAGCGCATGCAATTTTAATGTCAGCACCAGCATCACCAAAAAGTGCCCTGGCAATCAGTGGAAAGGTTTAATAGGTTTCCTGTCTTGTTCTTAATTTGCTGAAATTACAAAATCAATACTTTCAGTTGTAGCTGCAGCTACCCGTTTTACTGCTTTAAGATAAAGTCTACAATAAAGTAACCTTCACTTTCAATTTGTAGCACAGAACATCAGGGTGCTCTTGGCCACTAACTAGTCTTTCTTTTCTCAGCCAGTATGAGACATTCTAGGTGTGTGATTTTTGCCCTTCAAAGAGGAAAGATACATTTTGTATTAAGCTTAGTTCTCATCAGCAACTTGTTTTGTTTATTTTTAACATTTCATTCTGCTCTCTTCTCTCTCTGCATGGGTTGTTCATTATTTCCCTGTTTCTCTGTGATGATCTTCTACACTGCATAAGTGATTGGTGTTGAAATAGCCTAATCTTTGTTTTACCTTCATCAGTCTCCGTTTATGACAAAGGAGTATATTTTCTGCTGCACTTAAAAGAGAAAATTCTCCATAGTTAGTCACATTTTTAATAGTGAACACGACTGCATATGCAACTGTCTTTTAAAAGGACCAAAATGAAGACAACCAGATCAACTCACCACTAGAAAGGTCAAGCTCTTGTACAGAGCAAGAAGGGAAAAAAAGGATAAATAAATATGCTTCCACAGGCTGCTCTTCTATGCCTTCCTGCTCTTTAATGACAGAAGTAAAAAACCCATACCCTTGCACAATCATTTAGTCTTCAAACTCAAGTCTAGCCTGGAGTCTAATTCTAGAGCTGTTAGCATTGGAGAAGAGCCTTGTCTTGCATGGTTCCCTTCTAGTGAAGCACTAGACAGAATGTTAAGCTGCTCTCAGAAAAGATTGCAGCATAAGATCTCTCAGAGCCTTCCACTGATGCAAAACGTATTCACACCAAGGAAAAAGAGCTCCCAGCACCTGCTACCTCAAATGTTAACGAACACACACACATATATGCGCACAGACACACACACACATGCACACATTATTCTTCTTACTTCTCAGCCATAGCAATTTCAAGTTGGGAATTTTACTCACAAACAGCACATGATGGAGTTGGGATACTGTAAAAAGAGAGAACATTTGATCAGGAATGAAACACAGTACATCTCATCAGGAAAACAGAGCCTCCAAATGCCACATCTCCCTTGCTTTATGCTCTGCATTTTTCTAACTAGCTGCTCAAGGTAAAAGCATGCTATTTATCTTGTGATGTACTCTCTGTAAATGAAAATTCAGAGTAGATCTAGAAACAATATTGCACCAAAGGAAACAAAAGCATTTGTCTCTAAACAAGTCAAGAGAAATGCCAAATGATTCAATGAAGATCACTTGTGTCACTTATGTTTGTTTTGATTGGTTCTTCAGTGTTTACTGCACTCAACTCAGCAGGCTCAGAACCCCAAATCTATATTTAATTTAAAGCATTGCACCATCACTCAAATCTTTCAGCAGCCTAAAGAACAAGGGCAGAGGGACCTGTTTACATGGAGCACTTTTACATGCTCCAAGGCATTGCAGAATAGTTTAAAACATATTATACCAAGATAAATAAAAAGAAGGTTTAAAATGTTATTGTGAAACAAAATATTTACAGGCACTTGTCGGATTTTTGTCTACATTATCTGCCACTTTTTGGGTATTCTCAGTAAGCGATCATATTGCAAGACAATACAAAACATTCCAAAACCAGCTTTAAACTGCAAAAGAAGATGCATCTCAGCAACCTTAATTTTTATCAGAACCAATATGCTGACCAGCAAATATAATGTAATAAAGACAGACGTCACTTCAACACTGAAAGCTTTGTACAAATTCACATCCATTTAGAGACTTAAATAGAATAAACTAAATTATCAACTCACGTTGGAGGGCCCAGTCCTTTCAGACGCAGAAATCAAAGTTTTACAAAGATAACAAACTGCAGGGGAAAAAACCCAAGTCCCCATTTAAACATACACAGGTATCTTAAAACATGTCTGGTTTATAAAGGGAATGAGCCCTCAGTTTCTATTAACTTCAGCCAGGGTAGAATCTGCTTGCTATTTTGCAAAAAAAGCCCTGATGCAAATGGAGAGTTACTAATGTCATATGCACAGTGTCAGAGAGCAGCAAACCTTCTCACTGTAACCATAGTGGTAGCATGCATCAGCGCATTATTGCAGTGGTTTTCAATCCTTGTCAGGCTGCTGGTGTAAAAGTCTCTCTAACTAAATTTAGGGGTCTCTCCGGAGAAAGGAAGCTAAGATAGAAGAGAGTTTAGAAAACTAGACATGGTTTATCTATGTGTACCATCCAAATTTTCACAACATGCCATGAGGTTTACAGGGAAGCCTGTTGCCCCCTTTGAAAATCTAGGAGCTTTTGTGCATTCACCCTACCTCATCATTTCTCCTCACGGTGCCTTCCAACCTGGAATTGCTGCCGCTGTCCCTAGCTGGGCTAGCTCGTGTATGAAGTTTGAAAAAAGCACGTCAGAAATTGTCTGCAGACACTATTCACTGTGAAGCATGTTCCCTTCTCAATGACTCAGTCATTTAGAGTCCTTTATGGGACTCTGGACATGAGGGTGATGGTGCAGAGGGGCTCTGCACCAGCACCAATGTGCTGCATCGCAGGCACATGCAGTTAATGAACCTGCCCTGCTCCTCTCTAGCTGGGATCAGAATAAAGCCAAATTTGCAGCACCAAGTCCTGATTGCCTCAGGCATGAGGAGAAGGCAGTGTTTTGCAAGGGGGTATCCGAAGTTTCAGCAGTAGGCAGTCTCTAGACTTCAGGGAAATGCAGAGAGAGAAGGAGAGACAACCAAAATTAGCTTCAACCCTGGAAAAAGGAGACTGTCTTGTAAGAGTTTTCCTCCCCTTACCAGAAACATTTGTCCAGCATCTGTGTTTCTTTCAACCCTGTTGTGCTTCTCAGCAGACAGGGTAATTTGACCCAGAGGATTTTGGCTATCTAAGCTATGCCTAATCATTTGGCCCCATTACATCACTACAAAACAGTTCAAAATAGAGGGCACCTTTTAATAGATTTCTTGCTTCAGCTAACAAAAATTATTCAAACTTCAGTTTTAGCTCAGCTTATTAAAGCAGGACTGTGTTTAAGTTATAGTAATTGTCAATAAAGTCTTTTATAGCAGATTTAACCCAGCATATTTTAGATCTTGCCAATTTGAGACAGTTTCCATAAAAAGGAGAACAGCAATGTTACACAGTGATAACTCAAAAATGGAAAAAAGGAATTATTTAGCATAAAAGGAATTATTTAACATAGTAAAAGGAGGTATAACTAGGAGTAATGGGAGAAAATTAATAAAGGGAATATATCAGTAGGGGAAAAAGAAAAACCTGACTGTGAGTTAACCAATAGAAAAATCTCCCCAGAGAGCAAGGAGTGGCCCACTGCTAGCCAATTTTCAAATAACTGGGCAAAACATTTCCAAGTAAATATACAGGCTGGAAATAATTTTGCACCCGTAGAGACAGAAGACTAGGTTACCATTCTGTTCCCCACTTCTAAATTTTATGAAAGTGAGCAAGTAAATGGAGCTTTCTGATTGACAAATCTAGTGAAATTCAGCATCCTCGCTGCTGAGATGTAATTGCACAGCTTTTATCTTTGCCAGCATCAGAAGATGAGGGGGGGAAAAAAAATAAGGAAGCAAAAGTGTCGGGGTTTTGTTTTGTGGGGTTTTTTTTCTTTTTATTTGACATTCATTTTGTTGGTCTGAATGATTAGTTATAGTTATCTAGTAATAATTTGTTCCTTGACTGACATTAAGAGAACAAAAAATTATTTATACTAAAAAATGCTGCATAACAATAACTTAAGTTGTAATTTTTTTAATCAATCATTTGTAATAGTAAAATAAGGCAGAAAAGCCAAAACGCTCTTATACAGAGACCTCACAGTCATATCAAAATGCGATAATTTCTGAAAATTCAGAATCATAATTAACACCCGTCTGATCTCTCTGTTTTGCAAGACATTGCATAAAACATAGTGTTTATTTAAGAGAAGTAATTGAGGAAACACAAATGTGTTTGTGGGGTTTAATATTATTTTACAATTGTTTTAAACCTACTACTGAAAAAGCACTGACTTTTTAGACAAATAGCAAGCCTGCAGATATAAAGCTAGCTATCCCATACCAATTGCAATACCTGTTCAATAAAAAGATGAGACTGTTCTCTTGGTGTTAGGCCTTTTTGGATAGCAAAAACTTAAAGTTATTTAATATCTGCATTAATACAACAGGTAACTTATTTATTAGTCCATAGAACAATTTAATTGAATGTGTGATTGAAACTAGAAAATATAAATCCTCTGAATAGTTACTGTATATTTAAAATTATCATATGATTTGGAACAAAGAAATAAATTAATCAACAGATTTGATTATAGCATCATTATGTGTGAAAGTGTTGCAACAATTTTTTAAAACCTTGTTATAATATGTGAACAGTGTATACTTCATTCAGGATTTAAAATATGCATTTTATTTTCTTTAAATATAAAGACCTATCTTTACCCCCAAATTCACAACATGCCATAAACCCTTGCATCTAGTTATTTTTTTAACCACATCTGCTGACACGTAGCCGATTTCAGTCTGATCTACAGTGAAAACAAAAATCAACAACAGCAACTCTGACAGACTCGGACCAAAACAATGTTAACCTGCACAACTATGATCCTGTGGGATTATTCAAGTTTCAGTCTACTTTTGCTGTTGTATGGGCTTGCTATGAGTACATTACGAATTTGATGGGGTTTTTTCTTATTACGTAAGTGCAAGTGCTTATACTAAAACTTGTGCTCATCAAATATTTGTCCTTTATTTTTAAGAATCAAATATGTATAAAGCAGAGAACTTTAAAAACAAATGACTACAGAACTCCTCTATAAAACAGAAATACTTGTAGTACATTACACAAATACTGATGCTACTATTTAGAAGTTTTAAATAGCATATTTTACCATGTAAAATTATATTATATAGTGGGATTAATATTGTTCAAGGATTAATACATTGATTGATAGAGGGAGGCTTAGGTTTATGGGTTTTTTATTGAAATAAAAGTATGGTGCACATCAGTTCTCTTTAAACATGTAAAAGTAAGAAATGGATTTCTAGACCTTCCTGGGCATTATTTCATTTAGTATAGAACTTCAAAGTACTCTAAGCTTTGCATGTAAATGCACAGCTAAAATAAACAAATTACAAAGGAAAAAAAATCAATCCAACTTTAAATAAGGTCATGTAGTTTGAAATCAGTGTATTTTTTTCATTTGGCACAAACCAGAATGACTTCCTTACCTGATCCTCCCTAGCAATGTTACCAACTTTTGGGTTATAAATAAGAAACTGAAGTAACAAAACAAATAGTCATATTGCAACTAAAAGCTTATGATTGCATCATTAAAAAAAAAAATCTTACCATTTTTACATTTAAAATCTCCATTCAAGTATGTTTGAGCATTTCAGGGCAAAATAATTCCAAAAAAAATTAATATTGAGGTTTAAATTTAAGCACTTTTCAGAAATGATTCAGAGCAATGTTGTTTTTACATAATGCTGTGACTCACCACTTAGGCTGAGGGGTATCAACTGATTCACGTGTGTAAAAAGTGTGGAGGGTGAAGTGGAAGCTAAAGATACACTTGAAACACAGTACCTCTTCTGTCTCTAGCTCCCATGACACGCTAACAAGAATAGTGTGTTTGTGCACACCCAAATAAACTTCAATAACCATTCATCCCTTCTGCTTATAGGTAACCAGTATGCCCGGAAATAAAGCATGTTTTTATATGGATGTACATATATACAGTGCCAAATGATTTTGGCATTTCATCCCAATGCCAAATTCAATAAGATATACAAACATTCAAAGGAAGAATTTACTCCTTGAACAACTTGCTTCCTTAAAAATAAGTAGTATCAGTGCATGTACTCCATTAAAACATGCTTTAAATTCAATACTTTATCACTTCGCTTATATCCGCTGGATAAACAAACAGTGCAATAAGACTCTGCAAGTTGATTATTTAAAATATTTTATTATTTTTCTACTATTTAAAATCTCACAACTTCAGAACTGAGCTAACTTACAACAAGAACATCATAAAATTGGGCAAGGAAATTTTGATAATTGTAGATAATATTGTACGCATTTAATTTTACATATCTATCTAATAGCTATTGAGAAAGATAAAATTGCATTTTAAAAATACCCCATATTTTAATAAAACAATTTAACTGTAATACAGTAATTGAAGAAAGAAAGAATTCTATAAATTATCTTCCCTTCAGAATTTAAGGAAAAATTCTGTAAAATTCCTCCATATCTGCATTTTCTTAATTTGGTTCTGTTCACTTCATTTCTTGTTTTCCTGCATTCTCCCTATTTTAACAGATATAGTTAACAAAAAATCATATCTATAGTCATGTTTTCTAATTATTTTCATTTCTAAAAATTAGATACTTGGGAAAAATCATATTATCACAAGTAACATCCTTCTGGAAACTGACAAAAACAAAAAGCTGTTTCAGTAAGGTACTATTTCAGTATCTTACCTCTGCCCAAGAAGGTAGATAAAGGGATCTTTTACAAGACAGTTTAGTCACTCCATGCCATGTCAACTATTGGGAACACAAAAACAGTGAGGCTCGAAAGCAAAGCCCTAGGACTCTATCTCTTTTCTCCTTCTTAAGATCTATCACTTATTAACATTGTTTGATAATACAGATTAAGATTTACCTAAAAAAACAAAAAGGCATCGCAAATGTTTGCCCCAGTTACAGTAGTTCTGTTCTGCACAAATACACTCCAAATCTTATTTATTTACCTATGACTGTTTAGTATCTTATCTTTGTTACAAAAGAACACGGTCTTTGCATTTGATTACATTTTGGTTTAATCATATGTAAGTAAATTCTATAATGTTGATGCAGAATTTTGCAACTGAGCATTTCCCTTTCCTGTAGTACTGTGAGATTCGGAAGGCAAACCATGCACTCATTCTAACAAAGCAATATAATAGGGGTGGAGGGGAAAATCAATTTGGAGTCTATAGGAAGGTTACCATAAAATTTACATTTTCCATAAAATATAAGTAGCCACCATTTTGCTGTAATCCCAGAGCAGCAACGAAATGGTGGTACAGAAGAAAACTACCCTATCAGACACATTTCATCATTGCTTCTATCCATCACTATCTTCTTTCGCTAGCATGATTATCATTTACCTTTCTCCTTTTTACAAGCAACATCTTAATTTTAGATTAAAAACTGAGAGATGCAACATAGTAAATAGTTAAGATATAATTATCAAACTAAGACTACATACTGCACAAGTAGTCTTCTCTCCCCCCCCCCCCCCGCCACACTTCAAACTGCAAAAAAGTACTGCATAGTGTTTCTATCACACAGTGATGAACACATCTCTTGGAACTGCTACTGTATGAAAGCTGTATCCTAGAGGTAGAACACATGTTATGGAATATGGCTGCTGCATTGGTCAGTATGTGTTTTAATTACTATATGATGAGATATACATAAGTAACACTCCGAAGACCGAAATGGCTTAAACGAATTGTTTTTGTTGTGATGTGCAATGTTGCATTTTGTGAAGCATTTTATACTTAAGTGAATAAGCATATTGGCATACTCAGTTTAGAAATGTATATTAAAGGGTCAATTTTACTATACAATGCATTTTTTTGTTTGTTTTGTTATTGCAGGCTTTTCCGAAGGTGTGGAAAGGAGTACCTACTTGTACATAAAGAGAGAAACAGTATTTGTAGATTAGTGCAGGTCTATTCTGTGATATTGTGCTGTACATGCTAAAAGAATTGATGAACTTTATTCTGTAATCTCTGCAGAAGCACTATGTGCTATGAGCTTTATTAACTAAGTCCTAAATTTTAATAAACCAGAAAAGTATATTCTGTAATATATTTTCTAAAACTGTGCTTGGTGTTTATTACTTTAAATATGTAATGAAGTTAAGATGAATGACATTTTGAAATACAGGATGTCATAGGAAAATGTTCTTGTTTTTCAGACACAAGTTGAATATTTTAGATTCCAATATCATGTTTTAACTTATAAATCGCAAAACACAAAAATGTGGGTCATTTAAGTGATAATGGATACCGAATTTAAATTTTTTTAGGAAAACCTTTCGAAAAATCCTTAATGATGTGAAATTTGTTTGTACAAATCTGCAATTATGTACAAGTAAAACAAATGTCCTGTTCCTTCTTAAGTACTCCCATTCTTTCCCAATTCAAAGCAAAGAGCATTTAGGTAACACTGCCACCTATTGCTTAAAGGTCATAGTTACTAAAATCTGCTGCAGTTTTTTGCCACTCGTCATTGCTTGTTTTTACTATTGCACTTTCATTATTTCTAACAACCGAATGAGACTTTTATATTTTTTATACTTACAAAAAATAAGTATCTTCCTTCAGTACTATGTCTATAATTTATCAGGAATTAATGAAAACTTAAGAAATTTTCAATATTGATGAAATTAAGTTTCTAGAAAATGCTAAAAAAAAAATAATTTCAAATACAAAATGCATCCAGAAAGTTAACAAAAGGAAAAATCTTCAGGCTATAACATGACAAATATTGCAAAATCCAATTTATTGGTTAAATAAAAGTTGTCTGATATAATACAAAGTAATATAATTCTTGCTAACATTTTTCAAGCGGATAGGCAAACATTCAAACTGTAAACATACATCTGCAGGTCTTTTAGGGACACGACTTTAAAAGCATGAAAGTCACTATTAGAGCAGACCTATTTCTTTACAGTAAATAGTTCTGTTTTCGGGACAACCATCAAAAGATCACTAATTCCACATCAGAACAAGAATCATGCCATAAAAATAACCTTTGTCAGCTTGGGGAAAAAAATAAGAGAAAGAAAATTACTTCTGCTTTTTTAAGAGAAAAATTGAGAAAATAATTATACTAAGTAAGGAAAGTCCTATGAATCAATCAGGAAGATACCTTAGCACCTGTTATATAAACTATATAAGTACTGTGTAGATTAATTTACAGTCATATAGAAAGACTACTTAGTTTGGAAGACAATTTATTGTTGAAAGGCTGTTTTCTATCCTTAGTGTATTACTCAGCCTGTATGTGTAAAATAAGTTGATTTTACTCCTTCACTACTGGGAAGTAGCAGTATATTGTATAAAATCCCTTATATTCTCTTTTATTATTAGATGAAAAACTAAAAATCCATTGTTCTTGTGCCCAAAAATTTTCAGTCACTATGCAGAAAGTGTGACATTTGCCCTGTATTAAAAATCTCACTATGAGTCCAGTTTTATTTCTAACATTTGTGAAATTGTAAGGTAGATGGATGTACTTCAGAAGTGCAAAAATAGAAAATATTTCAAAGAATAAAAGTGGGTTGATTTGGGGGATTTTGTTGGTTGTTTTGTTGGGGTTTTTTCTGCTTGTTCTTGTTGTTTGGTCGGTTGAGGTTTTTTAACTAAATGCAGCATTTTAGATCTCAAATATTTAAAATGTCCATGGAAGCAGAGAGAGTTTCTGGGAGTTTTTATACTAACAAGAGGAATTTATATGAAGGTTAAATTTCTTGTGGACTTAATTTTTTGTTTCTATAATAATAACTACATCCTTTCTAAAACAAAAATCAGAAACAACATATAAACAAAACTTGGTTTAGCAGTTAGGGACTCTCAATCTTTTCCCTACTTATATGATTTTACCCTATGACATTTTTAACCATTTCCTACCTCTCAAAACAGTCAGCTATCACAGCCAAGCAGTATCCACAGCTAAGGTCAGAAAGGGAATAGCAATACAAATAGACATCTGTAAACCTATTTTTTATCTTTTCTGATTGTTTCTTGTTTCTACACTCTGAACTCCAACAGCAACACAAGATTTTTGCACTGCTGTAAAACTGAAAAAAAAATGTACTTTGTTTTCTCTTTTTTTTACTCCTTTAAATAAAACAAATATTCAATAATTAGAAATTTCTGTATTAAAGGAAAAAGTTGGAAAATTGTCAGATTTCATTAAATGTTTATGTACTCAAAACAATTTGGCACCAGAGTATTCAACCTTAAATTCACTCAACTTAGTACAGTAGAATGAATTATTAATTATCTAATTGGAAAACATTGATTTGTAATGTAATTACTTGTTTAATGCACCATTTTATGTAAATATCAGACCAAACCCTAAAAGTCTGGTGTTTTTAATAAATTTTCCTTGATGAAATACACTACTTGTATATATTCACATCCAAAAATATGTCCTCATTATCTCCTTCAACTAACTTTTTTTTGGAAACTGCAGTGTCTCCTAAACAAATGCTTTGTGACATCAAAAGTTTGCATGTGTATTTTTCCCCACCTCTTTTACTACCTAAATTCTGATACAGCTGGACATAAAGGTTATCTGAGAAAAAATTATACTAACTTAAAAGAATATTCAAAATGCCTAAAAATAACAAAAACAAACAAACCGAATATATTAAATTAAGCCTAGGAAGCCTAGAACAGGTAGGGCATACAGTGCAATATCTAAAATCCAAAAGATACAGAAGGCACTCATGAATGACTCGTTAATTTTATCACCAACATAAATTTCACTTGCAGTAAACCAGTACGTTTCATAGCTAGTCTAAAAATCAGTATAATTTTGCCTGTCCTATATAGGGAGATAAAGACAGGCACAGGTATACTGATGTGATTGTGAAAATGCTAGTATGCCTTGCCTCGTAACATTTGTGTGCTAAAATACACTTATTTCAAACAAAGGTTCAACTTAATGCAAGGAATAAATACAACATAGGTGAAAAAAGTATCTTCCTTAGTTCTCTGCAATAAGAAACTACACACCCCATGTCAGAATGTACGTTAAAATACTTCAACAGCTAACATCATCATTACTTTTATACCTTGACTTTACTAGATCATTGCTTTAAATGAGCATCACAGAACCAATGGAGCTTTAGTCTCTATGTTACATTTTCTTCATAATCATTTTCAATTTATTTTTTCTTCCGTGTCATCATTTTAATGTAAATCTTTCTTTTTCTTTTCAATAAAATGAAATGATTAAGTAATCCTGCTTTTTGCATGATTAAAGATGACGGATAGGCTTGGGTGGATAAAAATCAAGGCTCCTAGCAGAATCTGTGCACCTCGCATGTCAGAATCCTTCCAGCTTGTTCAGTGCTAATGACAGAAAAAATTAGCATGTCTGTGAGTTGCCTAAAAAGAATAACAAGCTACCTTTAAGGACTTAACCATATCTGTACACTAAATTTTAAACAGTCGTTTTCCATTATTTTCTGTAATAAACCCTGATGAATTGTTTTGAAACAGATTAAGAGAAAAATCTTTGTTTAGAGCAATAATAAATGTTCATTAAATCTATCTGTGACCACTACTGGGCTGCTTAATCACCACCTTTTAATCACCAGATATAACACATTCAGAAAATAAAATGCAAGGGATACAATATATGACGACACAATATGCTGAATATAGTATGAATATGACAAAAAACAATGGCATATTTTTTATTATCCAGTCAGATATGACTCACTTTTAAAGAACAGGAAAAAACTCCTAACTACTGATTTTTGCCAGTGTCTCTTTTCTTTCAAGAGCCCTATGCAATATGTGTTCAGCCTTTTCTGACTGAGACAAGAAAACCAGAAAGGAGATATTACAATACAGCACATACATACTGCCATCGCCTCTAGACATATGACCCAAAATGATGCTAAGAAGTCTTTCTCTGACCTCCTGCTAACCAGCCTCTTGTGATTAATTCAGCATGTCCTTGAAAGTATCTGCTAGAGATCCTTGTTTTTTTTTTTTAATTTAAGAGTTTCTGAAGCCCACCTATAGTTTTACCGATGGATTTTATCTACTTATTTATTGATTTATTTATTTTTATCAGAGCAAAAGCGTTAATTTATGAACAGAGGTCTGGAGTCACAGAAAAACACCACCTACCTAAGCATTCACCAAATAGGACCATAAATACCACAACATTTCCTGACCTAAGTTTCGTAGACATCTGTATCATGGTAACACTGCATTTCCCTTCTTTGACAGATGAAATTACTATTCTTTGATTCCCCCCCCCCTTTTTTTCTGATTATGTTCTGGATGGCAAAATTTGGGCCACAAAATGCTAATTTCTAACCTAACACCATGACAGCAATCACAGCCATCACAAGGATGGAATAAAGAGAGCAATCTAACATCCAGGGATATGAATTTCTGATCAGTGGCTGGCAGACTGCCGTGAAAGCTTACAGTAATCCCATTGGACAGCTAGGGTTGATGAAGCCTGGGAACAGGCAGCCACAATGTAGGTAGTTCACAATTGCAAGCATTTGTCCATAATTTAAAGCTATATGAGAAGTGGAGAGTATTCATCTGAACAACAAGCTGTAATTTAACTAGAGTAACATTTACACAGTTTTTAACCCATTAAGTCCACTTCTTCTGACACTGACATTCTCTCTGTTTAATTCCCACTGTAAACAAAAATCTTGCACACTAAATGAGCATGTATTTTTAGCATTTGCAAAGCTCAGAATAATATATTATGATTAATTCCTGTTGTATATTTGGCAGAAAATAAAATATTTGTTTTTAAATCCAAAGTCCAGACCATGTAAAACCTTACTGAAGCGAGTGGTTCCCGTGAAGTCAAGGGGGTCAGTCCCACCACCCCAGCTTGCACTGAGTAAAATCTAATTTATAGACTGATCACGCGATTAAGGTTCTTTTCAAAGTGATAATTCCTCAATCATCCAGTGACATTCCCACCAGAAGAAAATTAGCCCCAGCCGAAGTAGGGAGGCTCTGCAAATGGTAGATACTAATGCATGCTTTGAGCTCTGCCAGACGAAGGGGTTTCACTATCAGGCTTTAAAACTGTAGCCTGAATTGTAAAATGTTGTCTCGTGCTCGGAAGCCTCTAAATGCATCTTTCCACACAACCAAAGTGTGTTTCTCTTCCCTTTCCCAAATTCAGACATCATTAATTGTCATTTCTCTATTTTGTCACAAAGCTTTGCAGCGTGTGTAGCACTGTTGCCAGGATTTACAAGGCCCAGACACGATTCCAAAGCGGCACTCGGTAAAGACGCGTCTGCACAGACGTGCTGCCACAGTGACAACTAATGACACATAAAGTGGGCAGGTGAAACTGCCATCACCATACAAAGAATGCAGCGCAAGCACAAGCAAAGATTATCAGAGAAATGATAGAAATATGCGAGACACGCACTTGCAAACGTTTTCTGATTTCCTTCAGAAGCTGCATAGGAAGAAGAGAAAGAGATTCACAGCCACAATGCCCCCAGCAGACAGAAAAGGAGGGAAGCTGGACCATCCTGTGGGCAAAGAGAGTTGCACCAGTAACTGAAATGGGGCAAGTTTCCAGAAACATTTCACGCTTGTATGTTACTATTAATATGCACAGAAATAGTAAAAGCCCAAACATGCTAAAAAAATGCTAAGTGTAGCTGAAATCATTAACACACAAAGAGCACAAGCCTAGGATCTGCCAATGAAGCTCAAAGACAAACTTGTTTTCATTATGTTTGTTTGTAAAAGAGAGAGGCTGCTTCAAGGTTAGTGTAATACGAGGATGGGTCAGTTCCATGTGCCTTGCAGCACTGAAAAAGAGGAAAACATCATTACAGTGATATGGATGTTGTGGAGTGACTGCTGTGCTTTCAGACACAACTCACTTTTTTCAGAGTTTCATCTGTTTTGGAGATTCTACTGATTTGTGAGCTGATTCTAAAAGAGAAAAGGGGAGGAGAAGTGGGGAAATAACTACTGTAACCACCTGCAAATATTTATCACCAAAATACAATAACTGCACAGTGAGAAGGGTTTTGTTCTTTTCTTTGTTCTTTCTTTTGTTCTTCCCTCAGTCCTTTTTCCTGCTCTCCCCCTCCTTCCTCCTTTCCTACTAGTTCCCTCTCCATAGCCCCTTTGTTGTATTTTCCTTCCAAATTAATTTTTCACTCCCATATGTAAATATTGAATCTCCCTCCATCTGTTGTGGGTTTTTTGCAATCGTTAAATCTATTAATCTATTCCCACATTTATGATTCCAATTTTTTCTTTTTTTTTTTTTTAAGCTCTCCTCAGTGTTCTTGTGACCTTTTTCTCCACTGCTCTTTCATGATCATCTCCATTTCATGTGTCTGAGACACAGTTTCACCAGTTTTCTTTTCTTTCAGCACAACTCAACCAAATATATTTACACCAGCTGCCTGATCTGAAGTTGAGTCCTCTTGGCTTGTTAACAGGAGAACTTAACTGCAATGCAGGTATATTAGTCATGATAGTACGGGGTGGGAGGAAGCAGGAGGTGGATGCTAGTAGCAGCTCATGCCTGACAGCAGAGGGTTCACTTCACACCTTATGCCATTTAGGAGGAGAGACTAACACTCTTAATGGGTGCCATTTGGGTATACATAGGGTTGTGAAACCTGTTGTGGTCCTTACTGACCCCCTCAAGCTACACTGAGAATAATAACACATCAGCTTACATTAGAAAAATCCGCATCTGTTTGCACAAAAGCCCCAATATATCTGTAATTTATGTTTATCTGGTTCTGAACAATTTCACAACTTAGAGATGCTTACCAGAAGCCCCTTGGGCAGAACACCTATGCACTGGACTCTTAAGAGGGCAGCTAGATTCTATCTCTGTTCGGCTATTTTAACATTCTTATACTGAACAGATCTCTGAGGACTAAGGAGAGGAAGTCTTGACATATAACAGCAGATTGTATTTATAACTCTTTTCCTGTATTCTTCATTACTTCTAAGAATTGCTTTTGCATGTGATTGTCCGACAGGCTTAACTGTGCATTTTCAGGAATGTGTCTCAGAAAGCATGAGCCATCAAAAGGAAATGTATGAAGGTGTGCTGGATAAATACATCAGTCAGAGCAACAGCACCTGTTTCAAGAAGTCTAGCAATGACTGTGTGTTGTCCCCTACAGAACATGATAGAAGATTTGAAAACTACCACCAACAGATTTGCATGAAGTTTCATATTTGTTTCTTTCCCTCTAATGCACAACAGAGCAACAGAGCAACAGAGGCAAGCCCTGGAGAAGCAGTGTGGGTGTGAGGGAAAGGGGTCACTATAAATACTAAGTCCAAGACTGGACTAAGTGTGGGCTCAAAGCATGGTTCAGAGGTTTCTTTGTTTTATCCAAGCTGCCTAGCAATATCTGAAAGAGCATTTCTATTTCATGTTATCTGGATAATATTTTAGATCTCCCTAGGTGCAGTTCACCTGCCTTGGGCTATGGCTTTGCAAGTTCCTTTCCAATCCCATGGTGACTGGAGGATGTATCTATCAGCTGTTTAACGAGAAAAAAAACAGACGTTTGTTGGAACAGCTTCCACTTCCACAGTGTAACTACAGCTAGATCCCAAAGTAGCTTGGCTATCATCAAATAGTATATGCAGTTTATCCCAAAAATGTCTGTATATACATACCTGATGACAGTGAATATTTAATGATTCCAAGAATCACAAATATGCACGTACAGGCACACACATATATGCCTAAAATTCATGTATGAATTCCATCATACAAAAAGCTAGGAATCCCAAAGCTGCTTCTAAGGACCACCTTATCCCTGGTAGCAATCCAAAGGAGCCACTGGCACAGAAGACTCAGGCAGGTTTCTGCATGAACATGAGAAAAAAAGGTAAAAGCAGGTAAAGGCTCAGACAGTTCAGCAGCAATATCCAGCAGTGATACCTATTTTCTTTGAAACTTTCTGTAAGTCTCTAAAATCTTAGTTGTCTATCTTTGTTAAATGGGAAAGGTAACCCCTTTTCCATTCCTTACAGCTAACTTGTCAGCCAAGATTCATTCACACTTGAGTAATGTGGTGATGGAATAAATATAAATGTTTAGATAAATACATACGGAAGAGACTGATAGACACACATGTGAAATGTCATCCCCCAAAACAATCTGCATGGCTAGCTTTAGGAATTAATGAGTGGGGACAAGTGGGGTTGAATGGCTGTTTGAACCCAACCCAAATCACAGGGATTGCCATTGGCAACCACTGTAACATATGTCTGCTATTAATCTTCCAAATGCCTACAAATCTGAAGAAAGTGTAACATTCGAAGTCCACGCTTGTCCATCAATTACACAAAGTCCTGACATGAAAATCAAGTTTTGAAGTGATACTTTTCCATTTTTCACCAGACTTTTTTCTATTGATTCCAACTCTAAAGCATTCTGTAAAAGTGCAAATGCAGAATCAGAAATTAATAAAGCCATTTCAGAAACAATAGAGCAAGCATATTTATGGGGTTTGCCATATTATGGCAAACCTATCACTCCAATAAAGGCAATTTTTCTACATGTGAACAGCCAGCTGCTTCTTCAAAACATAGGGAAGGTAAAAATCAAACGTGGCTTGCTTCAGATTACACAACCTTTCTTCTAGCCTGATGGCAGATCAATTAATTGGGAAAAGAGAAAAAAAAAGTTAAAAATCAATTTAATAGCATTCCTTTTAATCAGGGTTTCAGATTATCATGCAATCTGCAGGCACATAATAGCATTCATTTTGTCTATTTTATTGGAGGAACCACTACCACAATCTTTTCTGTCTTTTACAACTTCCATTTTCAGTGCTGATATTGTAGTTGCTTCCAATTATTTTAAGCCTGACAAGATTTCTAGCAAACATTACTAAAAGGCAAAAACTCAGGAACTAAAGAATTGTAACCCTCTTGATGCAATTCTCAGGCAGTTTCAGTGGATGCAGTTAAACTGAAATGAACAGTACACACTAAGTCATGCACACAGTGACTTCCTATATATATTTCTAAGCCCAAAATGATCAGTTTCCCTAAATAAAAATTTTAGCCTCTTTGCCATTTAGAAAGTTTAATTCTTTCACATGTTTTTTTGGTCTGCAATTCAAATGCCACAGCTGCAGATCTTTTTGTCAAAGGCATGATTCTTTAATAAACACAGAATAAATACAGAGTTGAATTATTACATTAAGTGTATACAAGGATACATGATGGCATGTGTCTTTATGATGTATGTATGCATAATGTATATTAAACATAAAGAAAAAAATAATCTCTACACTCACAATGTGAACCCAATTTTTTCCCATACTGCTTTCAAACACTTCTTGTTGTGTAAGGGCTCTTGAAGAGCAATATACATATACAAGTTTTTTAGAAGTTCATTAAACCAATAGTTTCCTTTGCAATACTTGTATGTCTTTTAAAATGATGTCTGACTTGTGAATTCACATAATCATTTAAATGTAAATTTAGATGCCCAAAAGTGACACCTTCCCATGTTTGTAAAACCCTATAAACCAAAAACATTGCTAGGAGAAAGAGAGACAGAGATCAGGAAGCAAGAGGTTTAAACACGTCTTAGGGACTGAACACTTCACAGCACAGCACAAAATTTGTTTTGCTGAAGCTGCTGCTACACATGAAGCGTTAAATCCTTGTGCATCATGTTTTATGTTATAGTTCTTCAAACTGTGGTCAACAAATCTAGATAGAAAATTCTGTTATGAACTGCACTAATATGCAACATCCCACAATCTTAACACCTGTTTCCTCCTTCTGTGCCGTTTCTCTAACATCTGGGAAAGTAACATAAGGCTGATAATATTAGCAGAATCAGTTGCATAATTATGCAGTTATCACCCATGTTAGGAAAACACATTTTGTTCCTATTCTAGGTCAAGTCATTATGAAAATTTGTACGCTTTGACTAGCAGAATAATTTGTAGAATGTTGTTTGCCCTGACATTTTGCTATCATACTACTTCTAAAAGCCTGTTAAACTTCACAATTACGTTTCAGCTCCTGGGTGCCATCGGACAAGTCACAAGAAGCAGACAAGTGAGTGGTGAGTCTGTATTTCAACACTCGCAAAGAAACCGTTCCCGAAGCTGTTGTCTCCTTGGTAGGTGTTCAAATGACCTTTCAGCAGTGGATTGGCACAAAGTAATGGTCAATAACAGCGGTTTGCTGTAGGGAGGCCTTCCACTCTGTCACCATGGTTTCCGGAGCTGAGAGACCCTTAAAAGTAATTTTCAGCAAATGGGACAAAATCAGGAATTGGATGTAAATATTCTTTGCCCAGTATGTTAAATCTGAGCAAGAGATTCCACAGCTCTACTTTAGAATGGAAACCAGCATGGATATCCTGGCTTGTACTTTTAGTTTAAATAAGCACTGTAAAAATGGATGTGGTTTTACATTATTAAATGGTATCTGGAATGTTATTGTACATTACTATAAACAAAATACAGGAATGTCACAGTTGACTAAATTCCTATCAATTATGAACTTAATTTTTACACACATTTAATACTTATCTCATTTCAGACTTTTCTATACTGAGAAATTTTCTTTTAAAGAAAAATGGTTTATACAGTTCACTTCCTGCCATAATCAAGGTCTTTCTAACCTGATATCTGAAGGTTATGCTTCAGTGAATAATTCAGTAGGTTAGTGAAACTGTGGCAGCAAAGAAAGTGCTAATCTTAGATGGAAGCTGTGAGGGATATTAAGAAACAATTGCAAAAAGTGACATATTTAATAGAGAAAGATTACTCTGTGCTACATCTATTTAATTTGAATTGAATAAATTTTGCCAGTATTTTATGAGATGCAGTCTGCAAATTATGTGAAACTTCATAGTGTCACTGAAGTCTAGAGGAAAGAATAAAGGATTTTTTCCCCCTCAACCATTTTATGAGTATTGTGATTTTTGAGGACTTCTCACTCTTTCAAAAGAAATTTCAAAGGAACTGAAGAATCATTCACTGCAGGACTTTATTAATTTGAATTAAGAAAGAAGAAAGGGTAGTAAAAGGTGATAGTACTGAAAGATAAATAACAAGAGGTAATAGAAGGATCTTGTGTAATGAGACTTCTTGAAATAACTGAATTCCTTCTGGACTGTGACTGAGTGAGGCTGGATATGTTCTCAATCTTTCAGGGAAAATTTAGTTGATCTAGCTGAGACAAGGCTGAAAGTATAAGTAAATGCAAGTGTGAAAAATGATGGGGGGCTGTTTTTTACCCTTATCCACTAAACAGATCCTTAATGCAAACCCACTCCTGACAAAAATAATTTCAGTCTATGTTCATATGATTCCTTGTATGAGTACGTGGAATAGGAATATGATGCTATTACTAAAAATATTGAACTCATCCTATGTCATCGTAGAGGCAGAGATTATTAAAAAACCCTGCGGTTTTTTGTCTTTAAAAAAAAAAGTATATTTTTTCTTTTTTACTACTGATTTTGTTCAATATTTTAGCAGACTGCTAACAAATTATACAAGGTGCATCTTCTTGACATATTCTTTGTAAAAAATAAAATAATTTGCAACATCTGGTGAAAGATAACTAGTCTTAATTACGTAGCAAACCTTTTCAGAAGAGTAGAATACATTTCTGCATATCAAGAAACAATTTGAGACAGTGAAAAGATTCAAAGTGATATAAAAAAAATAAAGAGATCTTGCCCAAATTTTTGATCAGAAAACTGATTTCCAGGAATTTTGAACTTTTTGCTTGCACCACTATCACCCCACCCCACCCCAAGTTATTCTGCTGCTCAATGCGAATTGTCCGATAGCCATAGATTTATTGTGTGTGGTTTTTTATTTGAGGATGGCAACATTCTTTTTTTTTTTTTTTTAAGTACTTACACTATTTTATTTTTAAGTAGATGATAGACACAGCTTAAATAACTATTCAGGAAATACTTCAGGAAAATGCCAACTGCAGAAACTAACCATACATTTTGAAGTTACATTTTGCAAGCTGTTCGTCCTGAATGTGGATCCTTTCATATTTTCTTTTTCACTAAATGGTCACAGTATTAAAAGCTGAGAGGACACAATAACTCCTTCCCCTACACCCCTCTTCCCTCTAAGTGCAAGAATGGTAAAGCCATTAGAAGTCCATACTACAGGCAAAATTGGTTTCTCTGATCTGCATGGTGGATCCAATATTCCCAATGGGAATTCTGAGCAATGTGGATAAAGAGACAAATGTTGCTAATATTATGAAACATTATAATTTTGCTATGCATTAATTGGTACTCTCAACACTGTAATTTCTACTTTACCCAACCCATTCATAATCCCCTTTGTCTGCTCCAAACAGACAGAAAGGACAAAAACACAGATCTACTGTGTATTTCAGAGAAAAAAATATTCTCTAGTATGCATGATTAACCTTATACTGAACAATTCATATACAAGCAGGAATGGAAATAGGATATGGAGCATTTCACCTCTGCTATAAGTTACCAGATCAAGTACAGTTCGGGTCAGTGGTAACCTAAAGATATTACAGCCTAATGGCCAGCTTGTGACCCACATGAAATGAGCTGGAATTACTTAAATTCATGGAAATACATTTCTGTATCACAAAAACCCCACACAGGACAAGCAACCTTCCTGGTAACATTAACAGCAAAGAGTAACTGCTGAATTTTAGCAGAGATCGGCTATCTTTTCACTTCAAATGGTGGTCATATGAGAAAGCTGCAGCAAGAAAGCAGTTGAAGTGTAGGAAAGACAAAGACAGAAGCAGAGAGGGGATGCTGTGTTTGTCTATGTATTGTCTGATATGTGTACAAAGAGAAGACTTCAGTCTCAAGGCCTGTCAGTTCAGCACCTTTCACAAGTACAAAATGTCATGTACTACATACTGATGAAATAAAAGACAAAAGTGTCAAAGGAACCATTACACTATATTCTAGCAATGATCAGAGGATCAACAGCTTCCCTTCTAGATTGACACTATGTTAAACTATGCCAGCATATCTGGCCTGAACCTCTCCTTGCCTGCTCCAGTTTTACACCATGGGTGGATCTTAATTTATCACAATAACCTCACACTCTGTCAAGCGGAAGAGAAATTAAATATATATGTATTTCCCTTCTAGGTTATCTTTTGGCTATTTTTCAATAGACAATATGGCTGCGTGTATTCACACACATTAGGAAGCTTACTGTTTCTTCTGTTACCAAAAATAAAGGGTGTTATATTTACTCACCATATGGATGCAGTGAGTAATCACAGTAGCCAGAATAACATCTTGCACCAAGAGGGCTGCTTATAGCTGGAAAAGCAATGTGTGAAAATAGCACCGTTTCAGCTTCACCTCATCCTGCATATTTGGCTGACAACGTATTTCTTGCATCAAAATATCCTTCTGTAAATAGATAATTATGGAAGAGATCTGCATCTCAGCTATAGTGAATTATGATGACCTCAGTGATACCAGAATGACTTATCCTCTGGTCTATTCCACCCACTCCAGCTGATACATTTTGAAAATCCTCTGAGAGACCAAACATATGAAAGATGGTCCTAGCAGTGCTTGTGACCTGAAATGTCAGAAATGACTTGACACGACTTTACCAACTGATATTCCAATTAAAACTTCTGGTTTTATTACCAAACTTAAATAATCAGTATGAAAGAGAGAACATCATTTTTGGCCGTTACAGTGGCCTTTACAACAATAATTGCTGTAGCAGTAGTGTCCAATTTTTGAGTTAGGCTACTAGATCCAGTCAAAATTAGATTAAATGGCTTAAAAATGTTTAGATACTTGCTTTCCTCACAAATATTTTTACTGGTTGCCAAGCCTCCAAGAGCTTTGATTATTCAACGAATGTAGGCTAATTGCCTACAGGTCTCTCTGCATTGTACCACTTACATAAATAGAGTTACTAGTCTTCAAAGAGGAGGGGGTTAGCTTTTACAGGACCGAAAGTGAAATAATATGCAGCTTACTCTTTACCAGACGCACCTTTTTCCTGGCAGGAGATTTCCCTGATACATTCCAGAAGCACAGCTACAATGATGGTTGACTGCTGCGTGGAGCCTCCTGCTGCTGAGCAGCACATGTTCCTGGTGGAACGGTATCTTCCTACCATCATAAGGGGCTACTCCTTAGGCTTTGTCTTAAGAAAGCCTAAAAAATTGTTCCATTTTAATTACATAATTTAATTACAATGCGAACATTGCAACAATCATTATTTGGACAGATGCCACTCCTAGGGCTCTGTAGCACAAATAGCAGCCTGAAAAAGAAAGGAAGGAAGGAAGGAAAGAAGGAAGGAAGGAAGGAAGACAGAAAGAAAGAAAGAAAGAAAGAGAGAGAGAGAGAAAGAAAGAGAGAGAGAGAAAGAAAGAAAGAAAAAGAAAGAAAGAAAAAGAAAGAAAGAGAGAGAGAGAAAGAGAGAGAGAAAGAAAGAAAGAAAAAAGAAAAACTTATATTACAGCTAATCTCTTCTTACTGTGTTCATCACCACTGCACACAGTAGTAACATCTTGTCATTCTTACTCCATTGCCTCACCATGAGGTGCATCTCATGGATAGATTTTCACCCTTTATTATGTTTGCATGCAGAAAATACCTACTTCTCTATCTAAAATTAATATTCAAAATCAACATGGATTGTGGAATAAGCTCACAGTACCAGGGAGAGTCTCATCTGAAACGCTCACATTGCCTACCCTACTCTTGCTAGTACTTAGTGACACCATGAGAGTCTCAGTTTCACAGATTTCTTCATGACTGATCATTTTTGTTGGGGCTCAGGTAACTTTCCTGAAATTTTTCTTCCATTTCCTGCAGTTCTTTCATCCATTATCCTGCAGGAAAAAGGCTCTAAAACCCTCTTACCTTTTCTTAACCTTACAGTATAACTTAAAGTAAAAGAAGAAAAGAAGAGAGACAGGCATTCTCCTGTTGATAGAATGTCATTTCAGACATTCCTACTTTAGTCTGACCTACGGCAGTCCAGCAACTTTCCCTGAAGTTTAAAAAAAAATCCAGAAAGAAACATGGAAGTTGGAAAGGATCACTCTGCATTCTTCGAGCACAAAAACTGATGTTAAATTCCTGCTCCTTTTTTTTTGGTTATACATGGAGAGATGCAGTCACAGTAAAAATTCAGAAGACAAACACTTAACTAGAAACGTTACCCTATGTTTCTAGATCAAAGGTGCTCAGGTGTGTTTGTGTTCTGACATAAGAATTAAGAAGAAAGTGTTCAAGGTTTGCCACTGACAACAGCTCACAAAGAATCCCTTGCATGCTCAAACAATCTGAGGGATGGCACATCCATCAGATGGACGCACATTGGACAGGGATTTCCAAATAATCTCACAGGTTTTATCGATCACAAGCAGGCAGAAAAATTAAGAAGCATATTAATTTCATAGAAAAATACACCTGTGTAAAAAGGTGACAGCCACTTCATCAGCCAAACATGATTTTCCCCGCATCCCCTTCCATACCTCTCTGCATTCATAAGACTAAAGTAACCAAAACACCTTGTGCAACTACCTCAGACTGAGACCATGCTGTATTGCAGTCTGGAGACACCCACAGATACCCTCTCACCACACACTCACATCATCAGTACTATTACACAGGAGGTGCTCCTGGCTTATCAACCCCTCGGTTCTTGATGTTACACTGTAAAGAAGAGACAACCTCCAGTACATAATAACATCTGATGCCTGACCAGGATTCTTAAAACAGGTCACAAGATTTAAATACTTTTTCCAATGACATGTCAAAAGTCACCCAGACATTTTTTGGGAAGGTGAGATTCCAGTTGCATGCTAGATCCAGCATCAAAAGAGGAATAATCTAATTTACACAGGGCCTAAACTACAGAGAACTTCATTCACAGCAAAAAGGAAGGCAGTGCAATTTCTGAAGAATGAATATCAGCATTGCTCACACTAACCACGTGCATTCTGAAATTCAACAAAAGCAAATGCAGGGTCCTGCACCTGGAGTAGAACAACCCATGCACCAGTATATACTGAGGTTTGACCTGTTGGAAAGCAGCTCTGCAGAGAAGGAACTGGGGGTCCTGGTGGACAGCAAGCTGTCCATGAGTCAGCAGTGTGTCCTTGTCACCAAGAAGACTAGTGGTATCCTGGGATGTATGAGTAAGAGCATTGCCAGCAGGTCAAGGAAGGTGATCCTGTCCCTCTACTCAGCCCTCCTGAGGCCATATCTTGAACGCTGTGTCCAGTTCTGGGTGCTTCAGTACAAGAGAGACACGGAACTCCTGGAGCAGGTCCAGCAGAGAAAAACAAAGATGATCAAGGTACTGGAGCATCTCTCTTACGAGGGAAGGCTGAGAGAGTTGGGTCTGTTCAGCCTTGAGAAGAGGTGGCTGAGAGGGGACCTCTCAGCCGTCATACATAAGTATCTGAAGGGAGGGTTCAAGAAGATAGAGCCAAGCAATAGGACAAGAAGCAATAGGCAGAAACTGATGCACAGGAAGTTCCATCTGAATATGAGGAAGAACTTCTTCACTGTGTGGGTGACTGTACAGTGGAACAGGTTGCCCAGAGAGGTTGTGGAGTCTCCCTCATTGGAGATATTTAAGCACTGTCTGGATGCAATCATGTGCAATGTGCTCTAAGATGACCCTGCTTGTGCAGGGAGGTTGGACCAGATGACCCACTGTGATCTCTTCTAGCCTTACACATTCTGTGGTTATATGATTACTACTTGCTGAACTTTGAGACCTCTAAAGAGGCTCATTGCAGCCAGGCAAGCCAGAGGTAGCAAAGGTTTAGATACTGCCTGAAGATCTTGCATCTGAATTAAGATTTTGCAAATTCTGTGCCTAGGAGGAAAGGGAAAGCACTTGCTTCTCCAGTTTAAGTATCCTGCCCTCCATAAAGGGCCAAGATCTAAAAGGTGATGCATAGTCATAGATCTGAGTACCAAATCACAGGCACTTTTGTTCAAGTAACTGTAGCCCTGAATCTGCTGTCAACCATTGGGGCAAGCACACTTATACATCCACCCCACCCGACTTTTCATTATATTTTTTCAGCCTTTCAGTGTTTAGAGGTATCTGCCATAGGGGGTCTTGACCCTTTAAAAAGAGGATCTGATAACTAGATGCTAAAGAATGGCATGAGGATGTTGAGCTCTTACTTTAATAAGCCGTCCAAGAGAAACCCACAGAGAAAAAACCAGATTTCCAAAAGTACTGTCCTGTCTCAGTTTTGGGTATTGAGCATTGGACCCACTGAGCTGTACACAGAAGACAATCAAATCCTTAATCTCCACCTGCCTCTGAATAATGTAATGGCATTGTGTAGAGACTAGGCATCGCTCTGTGCTTTACCACTTCATTCATGAGAATAGCAACGGTGAAGAAATAGATTTTTCTTCCTGCCTTTTATATATCCACCCTTCAAACGCAGACACACACACACACACACACACACACACACGCATATAAACAAATACACGCAGGTATACAGCCACATAAAAATTCACAGTAAGGCTCAGAATCAAACAGAAAATTTGCAAACGCTCTCAGTGTAACACGCAGGCTAACTAGACACACAACAAAAGACTCCCGAACCTTTATCAAATACAAATTAACAGGAATACATTTGAATTGTTAAGCCGAGCATCGCCTTTCAGAGCGGCTCGGAGCTCACGCCTCCCTCCCTAGCACAGGGACGGAAACCTATTGCTGCAGCCCCACCTAGTGGGCAGCGGGGGCAGGCGCAGCGCCCACGCACAGCCCCCGCGGAGGGAGCGCGGCCGCGGCGGCACCGGCCCCGCTGCAGCCTCCCCCCGCTCTCAGCCGGACCTGTGCGTGGAGCGGTTCCTTTCAACCACACCAAATGCTCTCTTCCGGGGATTGAAGGTGAGAGGTTATCTGTGTCTGTTTATTCCTCAGGTCAGGCAGCGCTCTGAGAGAACAGCACGCTCTCATACCGGAGGGTTCATCCATCTAAACGAGATAAAGCTGCCAAAATTATACGTATTTATAATCAAAAGGAGTCTAAATTTTGGCATGCATTCAGAATTTTCACAGAATCAGGGGATCAGTCAGGTTGGAAGGGACCATTGTGGGTCACGTGGTCCAACATCCCTGCCCAAACAAGATCATCCCAGAGCACATTGCACAGGATTGCATCCAGATGGTTCTTGAGTATCTCCAGTGAGGGTTACTCCACAACCTCTCTGGGCAACCTGTTCCACTGTACAGTAACACGTAACAGCGAAGAAGTTCTTCCTCATATTCAGATGGAATTTCCTGTGCATCAGTTTCTGCCTATTGCCTCTTGTCCTATTGCTCAGCACCACTGAGAAGAGCCTGGCTCCATCTTCTTGACACCCTCCCGTCAGACACTTGTACACATTGATGAGGTGATGAGTGATGAGGTCCTATGACCTCTGCCAGATTAAATATAAGGGAGCTTACCGTGACCACGCTTTACTGCAGTATTCATTTGCATTTCTGTAATAGATTTGTTTGTTTCAAAGTTCTTTCCAAATATTAACATGTTGGTATTGTACATGCAGCTAGACAGGAGTGAATCCGAAATCCCTCAGTGTTTCGATTTCTTTACCTTTGCCTGACATTCCGAAGTTGACGAAATATGAGAATCATTGTGTCATACAAATGCATCGCCTCTTCCTGGCAGACACAGAGGGTAAGAACTGTATAAAAGCTGTAAGCAGGAAAAACCAGAACAAAACCAACCAAAGCCCCCAAACCGTTTCAATGTGCACAGGTGTTACACCTTTTCTTGAAAGGAAGTGAATGTGACGGAAGGTTCACAGCTGAGCCCCTTGATTTATTTTTATTGTTCATTTTTTAAGCATTTTCTTACGTCTTCTTTCACAAGCAGTTTGTGTTTCATCTTGACCCATTAAAAGCATACGTCTTTTTCAGAAGTCAGCACACTCTATTAAGGCCCACTGTGCAAGCAGCTTTATTTGCTTCTGTATCTTTACCAAGTTCCTCTGCTACTCAGTTTCTCTGCTCTGCATGGGAAAGATAGAAATGACCTTACATTTGCAGGGCTCTAAACCACTGGCACTAAAGTCCAGGGCTTGACTAGTCAACACTTCAGCCCTGCTGTCAGAGGGGCAACAATGACACTGAGCTGTGTCCTCCTACTAGAGGAGGTGATATAAAAGCAAGGTCTGCAAACACGAGAAGTATTAATGGAGAACAGACTGCAGATGAGCAGGGCTATACTGCTTCTGATGAAGTACAGTATAGCCAGAGATTTACTGTAAAGCACTTTCAACTTTATTTAATTTTATCATAAATAATTTCATCATACAAATAATTTCATTCATTCCAAAAACTGTAGTATGCATTTTGCATGGTAAAGAGAATAATTGCAATTTTGTTCATGTTCTCACAAAACTGCATGTTACTGTATGGAGTAAAAAATTAAAAGAAAAAACAAGTAATGAAAATATTTAGTTGAAATTGAAGCTTACAAGTATTCTTGTTGCAGGTAATGGGACAGTTCACAGACCTTAATTCAGCATATCAATATATATTTGAAGAACCGTGGCTCTACATAAGCAATAAAGTAACATAAGCAAGGAAGGGATCCATCCACCAGAATTATATACTTCAATATTTGCACCTATTCTAGTTTGTTTGTCCTGAGAATATAAATATTTTTTTCCCAAAGAAGAAACCTGAAAGGTGCATAATGATTTCACTAAATTCACGTTAACTATACAGGGTAAATTAAGCAGAAAACATAAAGGCCAAACACTGTACACAGTAATTAAGCTCAATATTACAGGGCTGTACTGTAATAATTACAGCCAGTATTGCATGCACACTCTGATAATTCACTTAAATTGCCTTCTGAACACGCCAAGAAAACCTCCTTTACCCAGACAGCAAAGAAAGATTTTTTTAAAAAAGTCATAGGGAAAGAAAAGCAAATTTGTACTTTTCATTTTGAAAACTATCATTTTTCCTTTCCTTATCTTGTCTTGTCTAAAAAAAAAAAAAAAAAAAAAAGGCCCTCAATATAAATAGAGCATTTGCTGTTGTCTTTCTACTAAAGCTTTTAAATTTAAGGAATAATAGATGCCTGTCTAGACAACCCTAAAATTGTTTTAGTTACTGATGTATGGATGACTGATAAATGTCATCTTTTCTGCCTGCAGTGCATTTTGCATCCAGTCTAGTGACATTTGTCTATAGCTGACCTGAGTCTGCATTTTTCATTTGCATTAAGCATTTAAATTTTACAACTCTGGAGCTTCAGGATTCACTGTTTACTGGAAAATACAATACCATTCCCTCCACCCCCCTCCACCCCAAAGGAGAGATGCTTTCTTTGCTTGTCACATGGCCATTTTTAATTAAACCAGCAGGGAAGATTCTAATCAGACAAAGGCAATGGAATTCTCTTTATACCTTTGCAAGTGAAATAATTATTAATTCCCTAGTTTCACAGTTCTCATACAGACAAAATGAAACATGTAGCATGGGCTGTTAAAGGAGGCTTTTATTTAAATATGGACATGTTTTTTGAAACAATGCAAAAGACATTTAAGTATTCCATGGTAAATGACAAATACTTGGAGATGTAGAAATTAATAGGTTTACCAATTACTTTTGAAATAGGCTTTATGCTATTAATGTCTTTAGGCATGTAATTACAACATGGTAGAATTATGTCATACGCAGATATCCATTACAAAGCACATCACTGCATTTTTACACACTTCTACTAAGAAATGTTTGTTGCTGCCTACTTTGTAGATGATTCCAATGTTTTACTGTATATGAACAGTATTCTCTAAGCCACCATTGCTCAAACAAAGCACGATTTTTGCAATATCTTACTCAGAGGACTGAACTTAATCAAAAGTCTTTGCAACCTATAAGTGGTCCCCTGATTTTGAAGTTGTTTTTTTGTTTTTTTAAAGGCCATGTAAATCTAGAATTGCAGCAAGCTTTTACTGTTCACAGTTACTGCAGGCTTTTTTAAGGTTTGGCCTTCTTAAAAACTTACCAAAAAAAAAATTCCGTGGAAATTATTGTTTTCTATTAACACTTTCGGTGGCAAAGCCTGAATGTTTTTCATTATAAATATTCAATACTATTTTTTCATTGCAGATTTTTGCTACTAGTACTTTCATAACTTTAACCAAGGGAAAAACTGGAGGAAATGCTCTGCTTTTTTGTTGAACTAACAACAAAATAGCTTGGCTGGGAGGCCTAAAGCACGTGTCCAACTTTGCATACATGAATAGTGCCATTAAGCCCAATGGATTTGCATACATTCGGTTAAGGGTGCACATAAGTAGTCTACAATAGACATTCTGTTCTACCAATAAAGCTACATAAGGTTATGTGCCCTACTGCAAAACCCTTGGGTAAACATTTTGCCCTGATAACTGTTACCAGCACATTTCCTTACAGCTTTGGGAAAGTCTCACTCCTATATATCTTTTTCTTCAACAGAATTATAAAAAGGTTTGTGGTTGATGTAAACTTATAAGGACTGTTGAAATAATACAAAGAAAGGCAACTATTTTTCCAATGCCTTCCCTACCCGTGGCAGAAGTGCATCAGTGTAAGACAGAATCAGGGGCTTGTACACGCACCTATATTAACTAAATTTCACCCTACCTGGTACAAGACTTCCTGTAGTTCCCTTGGTTTAGGCAAACTTTCTCTTGGTAATTTTATGTAAAGCTATACCTCATTTTCTCTCATTCTACAGATCTGGCTTTAATATTTTCACCTCTCTAGCTCAAAACAACACAGAAAATCATCAACCATCAAGCACCCCTAGCAGCCACAGCTACAGTGGGAACAAGGATTTGGGGCATGTATTTTTCTGTTAAGCCCTGCTGCTAAAAATACAGCTACATCCTCGAAAACAGTGCAAAGTGGAAAAGATTGCTTTGCATTTTTAGCAAGCATAGAAGGTACAATTTTAAAATGGGACTTTTCACTGGGTCTAGTCAAATTTCTACCCCCAAAAACTTCTTTTTTTTGTTCTTTTAAATAGGGTTCTTTTAAATACTATCAAGAAAGCATATGCTTGGAGCCCAGAAGAAGTTGTAGCAAAAGGAAAACAGAAAACAGTTAACCTCCACCTTGTATATAAATCAGTGCAACAGATGTAAAAGTAAGTGTACATTTGGAACCTACTGACCCTGAATGCCCACGCTGAACTTCTGTTTTCTCTCCTCTCCATTGCTACTCCATCCTGTGATTTTTGGTCACAAGGCAGAGAAGACAGAGTAGTTTTTATTTCTTTTGCAAGATTCAATGAGAGAAACATTTCTACCTTGTTTTCTAAAGCATCTCCTTTCCTCAGGAGAGGTGAGAAAAGGTGTCATCATAAAGACAATATCCAGTATTCAGACAATCTAAGCCACATGGTATTCTTAAAGGCTGGGATCAGGTATTGCCAGACCTGAAGGAAAAAAAAACAACCCACAATAACACAAAATCACTCTAGGATTGGCCTAAGTAGTCTCATCAACATTCTGCATTAGTGTGATAGCAAAGAGGAGAATAAAAAAAAACACCCCACAGACACATGAGAAGGAGAAAAGATAAAAAATGTCCTGAATGAAGAAAAACGCATTATTTCTTAACTGAGCTGTGGATTAGGCAGAGAAAAGGGGCTCTGACATGGCCTGCAGCTCTTTGTTTGTAAGAACATCCTTCTAGTGATCTGAACCAACATCAGGTGGAAGCACATAACTACTCCTCAGCTCTTTTCAGCACTCTGGCTCCCGTGCACAATTACAGAGATATCAAGTGCAAATTTGTGTGAAAAGGCTTGTTATCAAAGGCTAGGAACAAATTTTATTTCAATGCTTTATGCAGAATCTTTAAATTCAATGCTAGGAAACACACTAGAGTTTTGCAAGCTCATATGTACTATACATCCAGGTTCCAATCCTGCAGTTGAGTCTCTGTGACCAGCTCTTTGTAGTCCTTTTAGGAATGCAGAGACCTATGGAAAGTTGAACAGCATAGCAAGAACAGTTCAGATGCTAATTTGGTAGCTAAAACAGTAGGTTTGCATAAAATAGTAACAACAAAATATTAAATAGTTATAAATACTTATGTAATTGCATATATAAATACTTATAAGTACATATATATTCCAGAAAACTTAAAGTTGGAAAAGCTCTTACAAGCCTTCAGATATTTCCTTTCTTTAGAAAAGTCTTCTCAAAATTCTGTACCCTTTTTAAAGGACTAAGGAGTAATTTTATTTTGAGAGCCTAATACAGTCTACAGTGCAAACTAAACTCTTTACTTTGCAAGAAGATTGAAATGTCCTGTGACATAAAAATTCTTTCTCCTTAACAGCAGACCCTTATCAGAAGGCTTTGGACTTAGAATCCAGCTTGCATATGATGGAGAAAATTTCTTAAGAGAACAGTTGTGTTAAAATGAAAGTGAAAGCAACTGCATTTGCTTTACAGATCTGTAATTTATATCACTTCCACAGGCTGAAAATCATTTTTCTGAAACTGTCTGTGTTACATCAATACAAAAGTGATTCAAATTTGACTATTTAAACTTTTTCAGGAGAAATGGAATCAACGTGTCTTCTCCTACAGAGGAGCAGATTATTCTCTTTTCTTGGGCTTTTTTGTTGTTGTTCTGACTGCTGAAGGAGGCAATTATTAGGATAGTCCTCTATAAATTTTTGCTTATAATTTTTATTTGTTTGTCTATTTTTAAGCCATCCTTCTATCTCACTTTCCTTTATAATAACAACAGGGTTTGCTTAACACCTACAAGGAGATTCTTCATGAATTTCTGCATACCATGAATCCATTTTTGTATATTATGTGGCATTTAAGTACAGAAGTAATGCCATACTGTATTGGAGAAGATTGCATCTACCAAATATTTGCCTGGGAGAGATAGAAAGCTAGATAGATGGAAGTTTGGAAATGACATTAAGGGAAGGACAGGTTGCAAATTGCTTGGTCAATACAGCACAGCAATGGAGAGAGGAACTGAAAGTTTCTATATCCTATAGGCATAAGGATAAATATGGGTCAGTGATGAGAATTCAATTGCCATAGTAAAAGAGATGCATATAAAAAAGCATAACTTTCATACAAGGACAATTATTGCCTTTACATTCAATGACTAGTTGCTTGAAATAAAAAAAAAAAAGCTATAAAAACAGAAAAATAACATGAAAAATATTAATGAACAGTTGGGTCCCACTGTGTGCGACTTCCGTGTGCCTGTTCTGCATGTGCAAATCCCTGACCCTGCCCAAGCATATTTCTGTATATGGTCCACACAGTTTTTATAAGCTGCTTCTAACAGCACTGATGTTTACTAGACACCTCCACTACACAGTTCCTTATTTTCAGATGTCTTCAAAGGCTGTGGAAATTGCATGAACTAAAAGTTCTGCATTTGCCAATGGGGAAACTGAAGCATACAGAAAACCGAATTTGTGTATGGAACTCCCTCAGGAGCAGGGAAGAAAGGTTGCTGTTTGAGCCTCCTTAACAGTGGGCTGTATTTAAACCCTCTCTCTCAAGAAAAGCCAAGTCCCTATCCCCAGATGTGAAGATTGTAGAAGGGCTTTTCTGCCATAAGATAGAAAATAGCTCACAACAGTGCTTCCTGGGCAAGGAGGTACAGTGCCCCTTGGTTCTGGTGTGTGAAGGGCTGCCCCTGCAAGCAGTGAGGTTTCGCAAAATGTTTGTCTGCAGCTCGGTGTCCTCACCCGTCCCTGGGTGACCCCACCATTTGACTTCTCTGTTGAACCCCACTGTTAGCTGTGACCTTTAACAAAGTCCCTCACATAGCATGGTCTCTACCTGAGAGCTCTAGCTAGAAACATGACTTAGCTCTACATCTTTTAACTTCTAACTCCAGACACTGTTCTTTTCTCTCAGAGAAATTTCTATGCATCCCCCCCACTCAACTGCATGACTGTAAAACATCTCTGTCTTCAAGAGTGTGTCTTTCTTGCCATGCTATGAATCAGATGTATAAAACATGAGTCTTCCTTCTCAGCATGGGAGACTGTTGGTACAGACTCCATTACAATACAACATCAATAGCAAACCTTTTCATGTTCATCATAGCAAATTCAGAGCTTTATAGCTTCCTGACATTCCTATTTTGCAGTCTGAATTTACTTGAGTGTTGGTTCTTCCTAAAATGAAATTATTTAGGCTGTAAAAGTTTTCCAGCTATTTCCAAGTATTAGCAGAAAGACATATAAACAGGAACAAAAAAAAGTCCTCTAAATTTAAATGTTAAAGAGATTGAGAAACAAGTAGTTCTTCATAAGATTGGCCTAAGTGAGAAACAGCACATAAATTAGTCCCCAAACTGCACATTAAAAGAATAAAAAAAAAAAATTCATTAGCTTTTTTAACTTCTTAATTTGTCATATCTGCAGGATAGGAGAGTGCATGCACTTTAAAAAGCCTGTAATGCCTTAAATTTTCACTCTAATGAGTCTTCCATGTTACTTATGAAAATGATACAGGGTTCTATACTGAATTAGACTCACCAGTCTCACTTGCAACCATGATAGTAATTTTTTCCTTACTATAAATTTCCTCTTTTCCAAAGGATGTGGTTAAAGTCATCCACAGAGTTTTAAGATGTAATTTTTATGAGAAATTATTTGAAATTCCTAATTTCAAAAATCCTGAAGCAGTGGAAGAGGTTAAAGAAATTAAAGGTTTCAAACATTGTTTGGAGGTTTTGGGTAGGTCAGCTGGAGAAAAGTTGTTAAACTACTATTTTAGGTGAATTCTCAGTTGTCTTTTACATCTTATTGTCAGATGTGCTTCATCATAAAAAGCAAGAGGCATATAACCTGCCATAAAGTTGAGTTGGAAAATATTTACAATTATTTTGCACTGGTGTATACAGCTAAATGAAGTTCAATACAAGTGGAAACAAGTCCCTTATCTCTATCTGCAAGAGTCATTAGCAAGGTTGCGTGAAACCTTTGTTCATTTGGGATACAACATAAAAAGCAAGGACAAAAGTCAAGTGATTCTAGGCATCTGGAAAATGGCATTTCCTGTTGAAACTATACTTTTTTTATCACTGCTTCTACTGTCCTTTGTTTCCTATTTGAAACAAGTCAGTAGCATTTGCCTGTGGTTTTAGATTGTACTTGTACTGTTTCTGCTTGCTAGTAGCATATTCCAGTTTGTAACAGTCCAGAAAACCTAAAAGCCTAATTACAGGTGACTCCCCAATCTTTCACAAATTATTTTCAACACTAATACACATTCAGTTCTGTTGTATTGGGGAGATTTATTTCTGATGGTTTGCTTTTTTTAAAATGGGATAATAGCAGTCTTATTTCTCCCCTCTCAGTTTAACACGCCAGTCAAGGAGCTCTACTTTCACCCCCACAGAATACCGGAAAATGAAGTTGCTTCCACCCAGCAAAGGAGGATGTGTCAGTGCCTTGGCAAACAAGTCAACAGGAAACTTTACACTGGCTTCATCAGGGTCTGGATCCCACATCTTAACCAATCTGCATTTTACTTCTGTCTAGGTTCTTATATATATCTTTGACAGTAGTGAATAGTAGCTAGCAAAGCCCTCAAGTAGCATTTAAAAGTAGTAAGATTTGATTATATTTTGTTCAGTGAAAACTGTGCACCCTTCTTACAGCTCAAGTACGAGTTAATGTCACCTCATGGAAAAAGAAGGAAACCAGATAATTCGAATTACATGATTGTTGATGGATTAATTTGTGACAGAAGAAAGTGAAAGTAAGGTGGTGACAAGGGGATTAGTTAACAAGGTGCAGTAAGAATGCTAGGAGAGTGCGCTTGCTTTACAAATACACTAGACTTTTTGAAGATATTGCTAGCATGACAGATAAAGAAAATGCAGCTACATTATATATTTAAATTTTCCAAAGGCATTTGAAAAGATACTGCCCAAATGGCTTATTTTGAAAATAAAAGCCAATGTGATGAAGAGAAAGCCACAAAATGAATTAAAATGTAAGAAGAAAGGAGGGGGAGGAAAGGAATAATGAATATAATACACTTAAAATGGAAGGTATTCTCCTGAGAAGTATCACAGAGCTCTGCAGTCTTAAACCAGGGCATCTGAACCATGTTATTTAATCTATATAATGCTGTGCTTATAGACTCTTATTTGACTGAATTGATGAAAACACTTTATGGGATGCAGATGTAAAAATTTTTGTTATGTTATTTATGGAATTTATACTGTCTTAAAAGTATGAAGATCCTTCCTTGATATCACAGAGATGGAAGAAGAGACTAACAATAGCCTTATCATTACAAAGCTCACATACTGTGGGCTAAATTGTTACAGAAATCCTTCCCCACTCCTGATACAGAAATTAGTTTTTTGTAATAACTCTGTTACGGCTCATCTTACACTGAATACCTAGAACCTCTAGAAATGAAGCACCTAGTGGAGTCTGTAAGCCAGAGGTGTTTCTTCTTAATTAGTTTCTCATTTCAGCCTTTGTGAATCACCGGTTCACCATCTTCATGTGCTATTGTGTTATTAGATATCCATTCAGAGACTTTACATGGTCTCATTAGTCTTGTTCCTGCAATGTTATAATTACACTCGTAGGATGTGAGGAGCACCCCACATTCTCTATGGGCAAGGGAAAAGAGAAAAGAGAAAGAGAGAAACTTTAATGTTTGGTCCCTTAAAAGTAATAGCATGAGGTAGTACAAAATTTACGATATCACATTATCAAATCCCCAGTCATTAACCTTCCATGAAACTCATGAACCTAAAGCTGGTTTGCCCTTTTGCAAAAAAAAAATGACAGAAAGAGCACAGAGTTAACTGAAGCACTCACAGAGAGGTCTGCAATGAAGTTCTGCTGCTGCTGGAGCTAGACCAAGAATTTGCAGCATAGGTCTGCCAGTTTCCATGTGAGTACCTTAATTGCAAAATACTTGACTTGAAGTGTAAATTTATTTTATTGGTGTTACTCTGTGCTTTATAAGTGATTTAGTAAGAAAAAAGGGATTATCTCTTTATTCCAGCAATATTCATCTATCACACAGATGGCCTTACGTTAGATCACTGCAGTGAAAAAAGTAGAAAAGGGATCTGAATCCAGTTTTTCCCACCCTAAGGGAAATGACCTTAGCATGTATTCACTCTTGTGTTGGATACACAAGTCAAAAAAATTGCTCAAGAAACATCTTTTTCAGATGTGTGCTTAATTATCTCCAATTCTAAGCAATGTGTCTGTTCTGGGCAAGTATTAGGTGTTACACACCTCTGCCTGTATCCTCCTACATGGCCTTGGACAGTGATCTAGAGAAAATTACCTAAGAATTGTTTAAAGCCTTTTTTGAGGAACATAAGACGTACCAGGGCCAAAACATTTGCCAAAGACATGCATTGGAAAAAAATGCTTCTAAGTGTCCATAGCCCACGTATGAGACTCTCTTTTGCTAAGACAGACCTGTTGCGGCATTTCTTGTCATTAGCTACAACGCAGTTTGTCTCCTGCCACCTCAAAATTTTGCTACTCTAAAATCTTCTCACGTTTGCCTCCCTTTTGTCTCCTTTGTAGCCAAACCTTTGAAGAAAATGCTGCAATTTGCTGAATAACATTGTGAAGTTTCTTTTTTGTTTGGTGGTGGTGCTTGCAGAGAATAACATTTCAGAGGACATTAAATCACGTTTAGTGTGGTTTCCTAAGTGGGCTGGAACTTTCAACTTGAATGCCATCTTCTCCTCCTAAGCCATATTGCTGCAAGTGAGATCAGCAGAGGTGATTAAACTCTCTGGGCCCTGATCCAATAGAAAAATTCTATTGACTTGGACAAAGCTGTGGCAGACATTACATAAATAAGAAAAACAACCACTCTCAAGGATGTTCTCGACAGCTTGGTTCAGGATATAACATTCAACACATCTTGAATTTGAACTGTTTAATTTTTCTCAAATTGAATATTGCACACAGTTACTAAGAAATTACTTGGAACGAAAGTTGTACCTACAGTGAATTTTTAGTATGTCCAATATTATGACTAACTGCTTGCATAGGGCATGTGGTCTTCAATTCTTTTCCAACATTAATTATATAACATCTTTTTTTTTTGTTGATATCTAGGCATCTGCAAAATCCTTTGGAGGAGAAGACATTATGGAAGTATTTTGGTTTAGAAATTATGAAGAGAGAGTTTGAGATGAAAGATTGCAACTTATATATTGGATTGGTTTTATTTTATAATTGGGACAGGGTGCTGCTACTTTGGGTTCTTACAAATTTCTGAGATGTATCTTGAAAATTCATGAATTGAAATATATAGGCCACATGAAAGCACGCTTAAATTGGTACTTGACCTCCAAATAAATGTGCCTGTAGTTGACAGAAAGAGAATCATACATATGGTCCTCAGTGAGCTTTAAATATGTCTTCAAATGGCTGCTTACTGTAACCTTTACAGTCATTGGAAGACATGGTTCTGCTCTACTATGCATAACTACATTAAAACCTACAATATTCTTCTAGCCACAAATTAAATAAGAAAATAAACTTTGCCAAAACCCAACAACAACTGGAAGGAAAAGTATCAGGAAATGAACAGATATTAAGTGAACTCTAGAGACAATAGTATAATTTAGAAGACATTTCTGATGTGTTCTGCTCTCCTTGAATTTCCTGATCTGTCTTCAAGTTCATTTATGTGTAATGTCAAATGGATTATGCTTACTTTAATGAAGGCTATCATGCTCATCAGTATGGTTTGAAGGACAGTCACAGCCTCAAATGCAAAATAAAGAAGGAAAACTTTGACTATCACTTCTGCCTAGAAATTCAGAAGAAACACTAACTTCAACAGGACTCCAAATCTAACTGGCAGAAGAAACAAACCTTAGGCTGCATGTCTATCTGATAGCACACAGTGTGTTTCAATTCTTTCATTATCTCTCTCTCCTTTCCAGCTCCAGAAAGCATCAAGGTGACATGATTTCCATGAACCTGTCCTACTGTGCACTGAGGATAGTTTCAGGAGTAATGCAGCACAGACTTTTTGCAAAGATCATCAGAAATTCCAAGGAAAAACTGAAAACTTGAAGGAAAGCAGAGAAAAACCTCAGAGAAAGAACTGTCAGGAAACTATCAACCCAAAGACTTTACCATTAAAGTCTCAATGATGAAAGAATCATCTCATTCTGGGTTGCTGGCTCTGTATTTGGTGTTCCTGACCATGACATGCATTTTAATTGCCTTTTTGGATCCACTGGCATCTTAAGAATGAGAACACAAACATCAGGTCCATCAAGGCTCTTTCGTAACAAGCTGAAAGTGTGCACTGCAAGGCAGAATGCATACCGATTTAATCAGCTTTTATTTTGGAATATGGCGAGTATACAAGGTATGGAACGGCTTAGTTGTTCAGGAAAACATTAAGTACTGAATAACAATCAAAATAGGATTGGCTAATTTTCACATCAGTATAGATGCAAAATTGTTGATTCTGGTTTATTGCTACAGGGAGGTGTTAACTGTCAGATCCGATTGATTTCAACTTGGATGTCTTAATTAGTCAATCCCATTGATTTAAATGAGGATGTCACGGAAAGTAATTACTCTACATTCAGCATAGTAATTTTTCCATTTTATCATCTTTTCTCCTTCAAAAAGCAGACTTCTTAAATTGCTAACGGCACTAATACCAAGAAGGTAGTCAGATTATTTGGTGTAAGAATCAAAACTAGACTCCCAAGACCACTTATCATCGTTTTGACAGTTTTTGAAACAGACCACCAGAGCTACACTCAAAACTGTCAAAAAAAGTTGTGTTTCAATACTGCTTCTTCCCCAAGGTCTGATTACAGTTTGGTATTCCTAACTTACTTATTGAATTTTCCCTCAAGTAGTCTTCGTGCCTGAAAATTGTTGAGCTGTTCCATTGTATTAATAAGAAGTGTTTGTTGTAGTATAGTACAGCAAGGACAACAAAGTTCAACCAGTGTTATGTCACTTTGTTCATTTTTCAACTCTTCTCACTTCTATGTTTCATATCTGACCAGGTCTTCTCTTTGTATAATCAAAGTCAGGAAAGTTAGTTTTTGGTGCACTGAATATGGATCAAAGAGTCTTTTTGCCTAAAAAGATTGCATTTGGTTAAAATCAATGTACACATTCCATAAAACATTTTAGTTTAGTCACAAGTGCTGGTTGGGTCATTCTTTAATTTAAAATAATCACATTTTACGGACAGAAGACCTCCAGTAAAAGGCTGAATTAATAGAATAATACTAACCACACTTGAATGTGAGTATATTTACAAACTGTAAGAAAAGTTCTCCAGAATTGGGACAGCAGGAAAAATGTCTTCTGCTTCTTTTGCTTAAATAATAAATAAATAAAAATAATTAAACTAGCAATCTTCATTCAAAGTACCAAAAACCTCTAGGAAGTCTCTTTAATGTATAGAAGTAGAGCACAAAAGTTTGGCCACACAGTGGCCCTATCTGTGTGACTGTCTTTGCAAGTAAGGTTAACGCAACCTTTCAGTTTTTCACTTTTACTGAGCCTGTCCCAGAGCATTCCAGTTAAGGTTGGTTGTATATCAGCAGCTTTCTAATGTGATTATTAAAAGCAGGTCCTCAGTTTTAGGAGCTGGGTGGATTATTTCAGGTGTTAGGAATACTAGTTTTGGAAGAACTGCCCAGAGATGTGAACACATATTGCAAAGTAAAAGCAGCAACCTGATGAAGCAGCAACAATGACATTTGACAACAAACAATGGAGTCCAACTTCAGAGGAAATTTCAGACTTAAAAAGTTCCATACTTTCTTGATCATTCCTAAAAAGCTTTTTCCCCTCCTAATGTTGAGGTTGCAGAAAGTAACAGAATATGAAATGGGAGTGCAATAATCAGAGCAAATGTTTCCCGACAGGTTGACTCACTGCAACAGACTACTCTCTGCACAGACATGAGGTTCCTTGGTTGTTGTCTAACCAGTCCTGGGAGTATCATTGAAATAAAACCTCCTCACTTCCTATTAGTCCAGAAGTAGCACTGGTGAGCTGCAAGACTGCTTCACATACTCTTCTTGCAGTGTTACATACTTGTTTTTAGAAGCAAGGGAGGAAACAGCCTAAAGAGATCCTCTGTATCTTATATCTAGGACATCGTGATCTTATGCAAATTATTCCCTAATTTCACAGAAAAATAATGGCATTTTTTGAATAATGTATACAACAGAATGAGTTGAAGGTAGTTCACAGACTAAATTCCAACATAAGAATAGAAAACAAGGTATTTAAACCTTCATTTAGATTGGATTCTGGTTGTTTAAGAGAATAATATTTGGTTCACATGATGGTACTGAATACATATCAGAGATTCTGGGAATCATGTGGTCTGCAATATCTGCAAAGAAAATGAACATCCTGTAAAGCCTGTTGGATTGGGTTTATATCAGCAGCAATTGTCTGTCTATATAAACCCGTGCCGCATCTGTTATAATAAATAGTGGCTTATCACAGACCTGAGATTGATTTCTTTAAGTATAACTTTTTATAAATTCACTGTTCATCATTTATTTCAGTGTTTTAATGTGATGTTATGTAATTGTATTACTATTTCATTATAAAATCAGCAAATTCCTGGCATAGCATATTCTACTCGCATCAATATGTATGATTGAAATCTGGTGGCTCTTGTTCTTCAGACATTCTGAGCACCTATTGCCTGTTGGGATGAGCAGGAATGAAGGTACCAGTTCCTCAGCACCTCAGAAGTCAAGGAAAAACAACAAGGAAACAAACAGAAAACCAATGCTAAAAATAGTTATAGGAATTCAGTTCTGAGAGAAATCTAAAGAAATTTGTGTTTTCTCTGGGATTTTACATTTTAATAATCTGTAAGTTTATTCTGTGACACATTTTTGAAGGTTGTTTTTGAATCTTGCTATATTTGTACTCTATTGCTGTGTCAGCTTTTTCTTTTGTGAGATGTCTGCCCTCTTCTCTTTGTGCCTTAAACGTTCAGATTTGTCCCCAAAGTCTAAGCTGTGGAAACTGGACATGACTTTCAATGATAAAATAAAAGCAATTCTTGGTGAGTTTTTTTGGTTACAATATTAAAAACTGTTTATATCTATTTTTTTAATTAAGCTGTACAACTTAAGTGTAATATGGCCATTAGATCTTCACAGATATTGTAACTACTGTATTTGTAGTGTGCAAGATCAAATAAGCTATAGATGATTTTTTGCATTTTAATATACCCTCCTGAATACCAAGAGTATTGTTGTATATCTTTTCACAACTGTGAAAGAAGGAAGACATATTTAACTTATTTTGAATATCTAAGTTTGGGTATACATAAGATCTAAAATGATACTGCAAGAGGTAGTTTCTTCCTAAGGCTGTTATAGCAGCTGGAATAATTCAATATTTATTATATAATTGACAGACAACCAAGAAGTTGAATCTGCTAGGAATTCCTAAAACATTGTGCCAGCCTTTATGTGCCTACGGCAGTTGATCAATGTAATATAAAAATATAAACAAATATAACTCATATGTGTATGCAACATAACTACATACTTTATTTAAATAATCTCACAAATATACAGACTTAAAATAAATAAATGTCTAAAACTTTTGCAACTGAACCTTTTCTATCAAAAAATATAATTCTGAAGGGTCTGAACTTCAATATACATCACAGCTCAATTCTTTCTAGTAAGCTGAAGTTTTTACTTCTCTTTTAGATTGCTTTTGTTCCACTAAAGCGAATTGGAGCTCTGGGTTATTTTGTGTGCTGATGTGTTTGAGGGTTATGTGTCAGAAATATGGCATCTCGGTTTCTTATTCATCTCCTCTACAAATCTCTAGCCTGTGAAGTTCTTATGAAACATTTGGGTTGTAACCTAAAAAAATTAGATTATTAATATCCACCTGACATATTAACATGAATAAGTCAAATATCAAAAGTAGCAAATTTAAAAATCTCTAGTTTATCTTTGGTCAGAAAGATATTATGGGGGACTGTCAAAAGTGGCATTGAGTTAATGAGCAAAGTCAGAGAAAAATACTGTAGAACTGGAGGCAGGAGCTGTATGCATCCGTCAGGTCCTGGACTTCCCTAATGGTTACAATTGCATACAGTTTTTAGGAATATATTAAACAAAGGTTCAAGTAGGAAAGACTGTGCCTTACATAAGGGCTCCACTGCTTGGGCTGCAGTATGGTCCAACACTCCATGGCCACTGCACTGCCACAGCCCTCCCCACCTGTGGGACCCCCTCATCAATGCTGGCCTGCAAGGCAGGCATCTAACAAACATGCTGAGTCTCAGAGATGAAAAGTGGCCATCATATGGAGATGAGTTGGGAGACAAATATATTTATAGAGAAAAATCCCATTCTGATGAGCTATTCTTCTTTTTCCTCAGAATAAACTTTTTTTAGTTTTACTACCATAGTTTCCAAAGGTAATAATTACAGTTTTCTTCCTCTCCTATGCTCCCATCTTCATATCACCAAGAAATATGAGCAGTGTTTTCTTACTTGTCTTTTAACTGTGCTTAAATTCTTGTTTGTTCATATTTGTCTTTTTTTTTTTGCCTTTTACTGAGAGAAAAAAACCCAAAAACTATTTCTTACCTTCAGCCTTACAACTTTTGACATACTTAATAGAATAAAAAAGTTTTTTTGGAATACTAAACATATTTCTACCTTCCTTTTCCAGTGTTTTGTTAGCATGCTCAGGAGTGCTGTGGTACATAAAGCTCCGATTCATCAGATCACTTAATCCCAGGTTTAAATCTTTTTGAAACACACAATTAGGTGGTTATTCTACTGAGTCAGTTCTTCAAGATGTGATTTTCTTTGATGAAAGTGATGTGTGTTATAATAAAATGAAGGGACCATCGAGCTGGTTCAAAATTGTTCATTTAATTTCTGCAGTGTTTTGGGTTTTTTTCTTTGGTGTGGCTGCTAAGATTAATATGACTGTAAAACTCATATAATTTTATACAGTTTATTGTCTCTTTGTCAGTTGTGTAAGGCATAATACAAAGAACAACAGATTCTCCCAGTAATATCAGTGCTTTAAGCTGATTGACCTCAATGTGCTTATCTTTCAGTTAATGAAATCTTTATTTTGCCTTGATCAGCTCTCTGAGCAACACATGCAAACTAGGGTTGTGCAGTCATTTAGCATTTGTGGCCAGATGATTTCCTGACCTCTATCCTCTAGAGTAGGAATAAACAATCTGTGGCCTGTCCTGTTCCCCAAGGCATGTCCAGCTCCCATAAACCCTGGAGGGTCAGATGAATATTTCCTCTGGGTGGGAGAGGGGCCAAGGTCTGGAGCTCAGCCTCATACTGAAACCCACAGGCTCACACTAAAATTCACATTGAAGCTGGCAGAATGTATAAGGCTAAATACAGTATTGCACAGATCTAGATCAGACCTTTTTTTTTCTGAAGAAAGGATAGAGAAAGATGCCAGGACATTATGAAATTGCATTTCTAGTCCTTTGAGATTTCTATTTGTTATTTCAACAAGTGTTCCCTTAGTTCTTCAGGACAATCACTAGATGACACTGGAGCCACCTCCCTGCACTCTGAGGTCTTAAAAGTTAGTTTAGTTGTTCTATGCTTTATCACCATTTGGGACACCAATACAACAAACCTACACCCTGGGAAAAGATGAGTAACTATTGGAAAGAAAAGGATCTGTGGCAAACATCTTGAGGCACAAACGAATGCTTGTAAAGATGAGGTGCCCAAATATAACAAAGTGGTTTAGGATGCATTAAATATTATTTTAAAAAGTAAAAAAAAAAAAAAAGAGAGGGAAAGGAGATGTTCTTTCAGTCAGCATATACTTACTGGAAATACAACCCCATCAGTCAACCGAATATTTGTTGGAGTGATCCTTTAAATCACCCTCCTGTTCTTTGTTACCTCATCTTTCAAGTATTCTGGGGTTTAGCAAATTGTTCAGAAGAAGATCATATACTGTTATTTTTTCTATTTCTATCATGAACCAGGGCATTTGAACAAGTAAATCACTGGGGAATATTGTTCTCAGTTTGTGCTAGGTTCTGGTTTCTGCCCATTTGCATTGGTGCCTTGAAGCATTTTTAGTTTTATTGCTTGAAAAAATAAGCTGCAGCACTATATTTACCCAATCACTCTCACACAGCAAATTCATTCAGCAGAATTTGCTCTGCAGCCTCTAGTTTGGTTTTTGGTGGTGGTGGTCACACAATGACAATTGTCAGGACACTGAAACAAGACTGAGTTCTCTAACAGGTAGGTCAAACGATATTTCAGCTGGAAAGTAGTAGAAGTTCAACTAGTACGTGAATCATTTAAACCCAAATTGAATGCAGCAGTCAATAACATTCTTTTGGGAGTAATCTTCCCCTTGCAGAGGGATCTGTCTATTAGCAAGGTAGCCTAAGGGTTGCTCTAACGTTTGCCTGAGGGCTGGCCCTGAACCCAGCAGCCCAGAACATGGGGAGGGCTTAAGTAAGAGTTCCTCTTCTTGCGTATTCCCTTCCTCCATCCCCAAATTGAACTGTGCACTTAGCCATCATATCTGGAGACCTGGCTCATGTATCAGCACTTTGCTCCTTACCCACCTTTTCACTATCCAAAGCCTTAAATCAAAAGGCATGGGAACATGAAACCAAGACCATTCATTTTACTATAATTTCAAACCCTTACTTTTCTTTTCTCTTTTATTCCTCTCACAACTTTTGAACTGGCAGAACAACTGCAAGTGGGATGTTAGCCTCAATGGCTCTGAACTCGATGAAGTGTCCTCATGGAGATCCACAGCCTGGTCAAGAAAAGGGACAAAGAAGAAGGCCACATCCAGTTCTGCCTTTTAGTTGTCAGCTCCACGTGTAGGCACACATGTGGATTCCCATGTGAGACATCTGTGCTAGGAACATTTAACTTTTCAGCTCACTGACCACTGGTCAAATTCTCATTTTTGATTTAGGTCCTCTGTCCTTACCATGCTTGGGAACATACTTTAAATTATAACCATGGCAGCCTAGTAGGCTAAATTATGAGATCCCTGTGTTACTCAGCAGTAAATGAAGACAGAGGTTTCATGCTTGTTCCTCAATAGGTGTTTGCTCAGAGCGGCTGTGTCTCCACACAGGATGCATCCTTCCGCAGCACTGGGTGTTTGAGACAGGTCAGCCCCTTGTGCCACAGGGAGATTCTGTAGATACAAAATTGGGCTAGGGTTTCCACAAGGGAAAATATATCACTGCTACTATAAAGATCTCAACTTACTCTTTTCAGTGATTTATATACTACTAGTGTATAAACCTTTTTGTCCCTATATGAACTGCAAATGGTAGCCACATTTTTTTCAGATATGACAGGCTCATGCAATAGGTTATTTTTTTCCATTAGAATACATGCCATTAAATCCATTATCCCTTCTAGTTTCTCTGTCAGGGCAATCTGTCTCGGCTTTGCTACAGTTAATGCCACTATTAATTAATCTTATCCTTAATTCATAACTCACATATTTTTTAAAGTAAATGTACAGCTTGTAATGAGCTAGACTGACAGATTTTGAGATCAAAGGCACAGATCCTCAGATACATATGCACATTTAATTACTATTTAGGTAGACAGTTTCCATTGATTTCTGTAGTTGTTAGGTGACAAAATATCTTTGAAGATCGGTGCCAAAGTTTAGATTCATGTATTAGTTATAGCACAAAGTTCCCATCACTAGATCGATTTTGAAGGGGGCTGTGTCTAAAAGTGTTAGAACATAGTGCAGATTCTGTAGTCCATTCAGTCTCCAACCTTGCTGCAAGGATGTGAGTGTGACTCAACTTGTGAGCACAGCTTTGTGATCAGACAAAAGCTTCTACTGTGCTGATGGCTGAACATTCAGTTCCAATACTTCTCACGTAGATCATGGAATCATAGACTCATTAAGATCATCAAGTCCACCTTTGACCACCACCATGCCCACTGAACCATATAGCCAAGTGCCATGTCTACTCATAGTTTGAACACTTCTGGGAACGCTGACTCCACCACTTCCCTGGGGAGCCTGTTCCAATGCTTAACCAATCTTTCAGTGAAGAAATTTTTCCTAATATCCAACCCAAACCTCACCTTGAGCAACTTGAGGCCATTCCCCTTGTTCTATCAGCAGCTGCCTGGTGAAGAGGCTGAACCCTACATAGCCACAATCTCCTTTCAGGTAGTTGTAGAGAGGGATAAGGTCTCCCCTCAGCCTTCTTTTCTCCAGGCTTAACAACCTCAGCTTCTTCAGCCACTCCTCATAAAATTTATGTTCCAGACCCTTCACCAGCTTCATTGCCCTTCTCTGGACATGCTCCAGCACCTCAATATCCTTCTTGTAGTGAGGGGCCTAAAACTGAACACGGGATTCAAGGTGCAGCCTCACTACTGCCAAGTGCATGGGACAACCATTGCCCCAGTTCTGTTGGCCACATTGTTTCTGACATAAGCCAGGGTACCACTGGCTTTCTTGGCCACCTGGGCACGCTGCTGGGTCATGTTCAGCCACCTGTTGACCAGCACCCCTGGGTGTGGGTGGAAAGATCTGCATGCTCCCTTCAAAATCAATGTACAGGTATAAAAATCAGAAATTTCCATCTGTGACTAATGTTGTATTCAAAATGATGAGGAGGTGTGGGAGCCTTTACAATTCATAGAGGACACTTTGCTCAGTCTACACTTGTCTTCTTACATTGTTTCCTGTGGATAGGAGAGAATATCCATTCTGCTGAAAGTGGGTGAGCTTTTTAAAATACTGTGGCTGAAGCAGCAATAATTTGTATGATGGACTCCAGCACTGCAGTATTTTCCATTCCACAGGGTGGCACACAGTGGCACACTGCCTGTCCCTACACAGCACAACACGGCAGAGTGCCCTAGCCTTTAAGCTTATAAGCAGCTCCAATGAAGTCAGCCATGACTGAAGTTAAGCATTCCTTCCGTGGTCTGTTGGATTGGGTCAGAGTGCTTGCTGGGTTTTTTAGATTGTATCTCAAATGTCTTCACCTGAAGAGCTCTACCTCATGTTCTGAAGGGAGGTGCTTACTTTTATACACTAGATTATATTAGTGAGTGATACTCAGATACTCCCAATTTCTGTGTGAAGTTTCCTCAAGTTTGCTTACTCATACAACAGAGTGTGATCAAACTCTAAGGCAAGCTTGCTGTAAGGGTAGAAGAACCTTGCAGAAGATTTATTACAACGAGATCAGGGCTTATTTCGCTTTGGAAGACTTTCCTGCCTGGAAGAGGCACCTTTCCCAGAGACAGTTTTATATGTTTTCTCCTCCTGCATTCCAGAGAAATTCTCCCTGGTATGAGAAAAAGATAAGCCCTTGCAGACATTTTGAAGATCCCCACAGAGTGGGTGCCAGGCCTAATAAAACCCTGAGCAGAACAAAGAGCGTGTCTTTCCCCAGGCCCAGTGTTTGAAATGCCATTAAAAGTTAATTTTCTTTAAGTCTAGTGTTCTCAACTTTGGAAATAAATTTTCCTACAATCCTTCCACTGCCTGGAATTTTGGAGGTACCTGTGTGTTATCTTTTTACACACTTGCTATAGCCTTTAGTAAAATTTTCCTTCCACTAGTATTATAATGACACTGTATTGCATAATAATATTGCGCTGCAATATTTTTCATATAAAGAAGCAAAACACCTAGCACATGGATAAGAATCATTCCAACGTAGTGGCATCTTTAGTGGAGGCTGAGCTACCTTTATTCCACAGAAAAAAAGCAGAAAGTAACTCCCTTTCAGTTACCGGGTGATGTAGCCCTACAGACATGCTGGGCAGGCACTCAGCTGCTCCCTTACATTAGGGGTCACTTGTGCCACTTAGCCTCATTCCCATGGAGGACAGGAGTCATGTGGGACTGACCAAGCAGTCTCAGTTGTACTCCTCATCATCTGAAATGAAAGAATATTAAAGGAGCTTGACATTCTACTTCAAAGGTCAACAAATAACTCAGTGTCTCCATATATAAAACAAATGACAGTGGACAATGGGCACAGCTTTGGTCCTGTGCTGGCTGTAGTTTAAAACAAAGTGACAGGAAATAATAAGGTTTAAATTGGTGAATTGGCTTGTGTGTACTGGGGATTAACTTGCAATACACATTGCACCCAAATTACAGAACTTCAGAAATGAGCTGCTTTAAAGCATTGTAGCACACACTCTGACTGCAATGATGCCTCATTTATGGAAATACTAGTATACCTCATTACTCTCCCACAGTCACATCATAAACTTAGATTAAAATCTTAAACTACCTTGCAATAAAATTGAGTGGTCTAAGAAGATAAACATGGCCAAAAATGGTAAGGTGTGTGACAGAGAAAGTGAAATGCATCAGCTAAGATCTGGTCTAAATGTTGTATTTTTTTATTAATGCATCAACATCAGTATTTATGAATGAAATCAAGTGCAAAGAGTGAAAGGATGACTCATACATTTGTGTTTCTTAAACAAAAGAATGGGATGAAACAACTGTGTTGCTTGCATCCTTCCAAACACTTCCCATAACAATCCAGACGTGGCTTTCACAGAGAAAATGAGTGGCAGCACACAGATCTTCGTCTCACTGTATGTCTCCCAGTGACATGAGGAACTACCGTGCAGCCGCTAACATGCTCAGAGGTCACACACAGGAGGTAGTGAGTTCAGCAGCAGCGAGTAACAGAAATGACAAGACGCTCTGCAGCCTTCTAAATCTGCTGTGTTTCCCTTTCTAGATATTCTAGTGGAGGGAGGTGGGGGGTGTTGCTCCAGGAAATTCAGCCTGAGTTCACATGAAATGGGGCTGGCAGTGTGACAACACAAGTGAGGTAAGCTTGATGGGTTCAAGGATTCTCAGGCACAGGATTCAATATAAATTAAGCTGTAAATAAATAAGGACTCCTACTCTGGGAAAGACAAGATTCTGGTGAGAGAGAGAACAGGGCAATACAATTAATAGTTATTTCACTAAAGAACTTTTACCACCAGCAAACAATATTATTAGCGTTGAAGACAGTAATTTGAGCAAATCGTTCTATTCACATGCTTCAGTTGAAGTAGGTCCCGTCAGTCTATTTAGTGTGCTGATGAAGGTCTATTCTTTGGATCTGAGAGTTCCCACTGTTTGGGTTTTTATTGACTTTTTAATATCTTCATTCACTGCCCCCACTCCCCCCCACTAAGCAGAACACGAGGATGACATCTGACATAGCATGGTCAATTCTAAGCATTTAAAATCTGAAAAGAGAACTCAAAATACCAGAAAGATTGACTTGTATAAAAAATCAATAAGCTAAATTATTTTCAAATCAAAATAATATTCCATCTTATTTTTCTGCGGGTAAGTTTTATTGTTTGAGGAGGTTCTCTGTTAACTATGGTGCCTTAAAGCTTACTCTGACCATGACAAAACAAAGATCCACTTTCACATATTGATATACCTCCAGAAGCTGAGGCACTGCAAAAGGCAATAGTACTGCGTTAGTTGCTTGGCTGACTGCCCTGTCTGTGCTCATCAAGCCTTCTTGAATCTATCCTCTCCAACTGGGTACCCTTGAGACTAACAGCACCACATTTTTAAGGGATTTCTTTCCCACTATTACCCCTATCTTCAAAGAGAAAATTTCTCCTTAAGCAGGTGTCTCCTGTAAGTCAAAAGCTGAAAGCTCCAACAGTGTCTTCCTCATGATTAGGGAGATGTGGATTTCTCTCCTGCCCTCCAGAAGGACTCCATCCTTCTTTTCATTTTCAAATTATTTGTTGGTTAATGAGCAGCACCTCAGGCTGTCAATCTCTGAAGAGGCACAGTGTCACAGGGATGGAATATCTGCCTCTATGTATTTAATCACACAATGCAATTTTAATCAACCTGCTAGAAAGCCCACATGAAAATAGAGGACAGATCATGCTACAGTTAAATAGTGATTTTGGTGTTGAGATAAAAAATGGATATTAATGTTCATGTTGCAAAAGAAAAGTGTACTTCACCGTACATAAATTAAATATATAAAGTTTGTTATTTTATAATACATCTGTCTGCATATTTTAGAGTATTGTTCTGTTTTATTACATTTCTGATCAAGACTAATGCTCATTAAAAAATCTAATATGACAATGAAAAATTTTATATAGAAAATTCTTGTCCTCTATTACAATTGCTATCTGCTCCACTTTTTGGAAACCACAGCAAATTAGACTTGGGCCATGGTAATCTTAATTATATCTTGAAATAGATGATGTTGGAAATATATTGAATAAACTCTTTTGGTGAGATTGCCTTTGCCTCTTAATTTAAAATCTCTATGTTCATATTCTTGCATTATTTAAATTACAAAAGGCAGGCATCTGAAAAACGGGATGCTTTGTTGAACAGTCATATTCATAAAAATTCATTCAATTGTAAGAGGGCTCAAAAAAACAGGGGAGAAAAAAAACGCTTGCTGATCAAAATGTAACATAAGCTGCACCATTCCATTTAAGCAGCAAAATGCACAGACTAAAAAAGAAAGTTTCATATGATCTCAAAATTGTGTTTCTATGAATTTGTCATACTTCTAGCCAGAGAGCAGTTGTAACCCAATGTTTTATTTTTTTTATTTGAAGAAGACAAGAAATAGGGGCCATTTTAATAGGTGACACAAGCACTTTGCATATCAGGTGGCTGTTGTGAAGGTGACAGATGAGAGCATCCCCAGACCCAATACCCTTTTTTTCCTGCAAAGTTGTATCAAAGTGAAATATTGACTCTGCACTCAACTGAAAACTTGACCAAGGTTTTATCTCATCTCATTTGGCTTATAAGAAGCATGAAACAGATCAAGACAGAACAAAATGGGTCAGCTGCTACCGTGGTCACTTTGCAAGGTGACTGCTGGCATCAAAGCATCCTCTGGATGCTAAATCTCTTGCAGCGTTCCCTGAGTGGGGGAACTTGCAGAGTTGCTCCAAGAAAAGTAGTCAGGACATCTGCACATTTAGTGCAGGTGATGCAACTGGCAAGTTCAGCTGTGTCACACGCAGTAAGACGTGATGATAAAAGGGGATTGTTGTTGACAGTAAGCACTGCCATGGGCTACATGAAGGACACTGTTTCACTCCCGTGGTATTACTGCCCCTTGATTAAGGATGTGTTTAAATAACACCTAGAGGAAGGGTCCCAGAGGAGTGATGCAGAATGTGCCCAGGCCTCCCTGTACAGCAGCCCTGTGAAGAACCAACAGGCTGTTAGTGGACACCTGAGAGAGTGTTAAGCTGCTGGAATATGTTTCATGAACCGCTTAATAAAAATTTTAAATTAATCATCTTTTCCAACTGCGTATGAAGTTTTCAATCTACAGGTGATATACTGAACCACAAACCAAACTATATTGAGCAAAGCTGTCTAATCTTCTACCTCCCATATAGAGGTTTTCATAATCTCTTCATGGAATCAACAGTGTTAGCCGATTTTGCACGTCTTCTTTTCTTTCCTCCTTTCACTGAATTCCCTTGAAAGACTGAAGTACACCTTATCATGTACTCTGTAAAAATATTTTTCTCTAACCAATCGCTATCTCCTTTAACTTTTTAAGGTAATTACACTCCCAGAGACATCTGCCCATACCATCTTTAAGATTATGTTTCCTTTAAGACATTCAGTATTCTACAATTGAAACAGCAACTACTCTCTGTTTGGTCAATCCACTAACAAACTGGCAAAGGAGGTTATGTGGGAGGCCAAACCCCATAATGCCACTGAGCCTAATCAGACATGTGAGGTTCTCAACTGTTCCACTCTTCCTTCAGTCAGACTCAAAGAGACCACTCAATGCTACTCAGATCAAAGCCAAAGACATTTTGAAACTGTGGATTTCTGGGCTTTCTTCTCTAATCTCAGAGCACAGTGCTAAGCTTTAGATGAAACTACTCCTTGATCAGACTGGCTGAAGGAAAATCTTCTACACTTGCTGCTGTTCACCTCGTTCTGTTAGGCATCAGTAATATTCACCCTTGCAAAAGAAAAAAGTGGTCTCAGGCTTGAAATCTTTGGGTAATTAAGAGCTCTGTGCTGGTGCAAGGGTGTACTGCCACGATGCGACTTGGAGCAGGTGTTGCTGTTAGTGAGGAGGTGACAACCCTCTCCCAGACCACCAGTAAATCTAGAATTGATGTGGCATCTCTGACTGACACTTGACTCAGATGTACTACCTGATAATGTCAGTAGCAATCACAGCTCCACAACATTAAGGAACAGAGATCGTCATAAGGACATTTTTAGGCATAACATGCTTGCTCCCCTGTCTTGATGAGATTTTACCCATCCTGCTTAGCAATTATTTAGATATGCTGGTATTCAAAAGGAAATTTTTATATCTTGTGCACAAAATGGAAGTTCCCTTTCACTGTCTTTATATAAAAATCTTTATAATTTCATTGTGTCTTAAAGTTTCTTACCCTTTAATAGAAATATTTAGCATTTTGTTTAAAAATCAGGTATTCATTTTAATTTTTATGAAATTAATATGAATATATTCCTGAAATTGAACACCCTTACCCTCCCTGCAATCAAATTTAGCTTTTGACTACACAAAGGGCTTTTTTATTTTATTAGACTTTCCAATTCATGAAAATATTTGGATTTGCCACAAGACATTAAGGAATCAGAAGGAAGCAGTGATTGATGCCAGCCTTGATGATGTTCTCTATTTTTTTATATTACAAACAGAACAGAAGACAGGGAAGCACAATTGCATCATGACTTTAAATTTGGGGATAAATAATTTTTTTTCCATTTCTTGTTTTTTCCTATGGAGAATAAAGGGAAAGAATAAAGCTAATGGCTCCATATCAGGGACAGTATGAAAAATGTAAAAATGAATTACAAACCAATACAGAAGATTTTTGAAAGACTTACCTAAAATGTGGACCTAGATATTTGCTTAGTATATGCTTTAGCATAAGTAGCCCAAATGTTAGAGGTGCACAACTAGAAATAGTTTGTGGAAAGACATATAAAATGTTAGTCTGTCACAGACTGACAGACATCTTTGAGGTAAAAACAGACCTGCCAAGTATACAAATATAACCCCAGGAGCTATAAAAGAGTTTCTTACATTCTGAAAAGGTTAAATTTTCTGTTGCAGAAGATTCCTGGACCTCAGTAAATATCTTTGCTCACTTTTAGAATTCCTTAGTTGGGAGAAATTCTGGACAGTATTTAGAACCAAAAGCTAGTTCATCTGTCTGTAAGATATACACTCCTGATTCACCTATTGGGGCTGCTTGTAAAGCTGATTTATGGAAATCCTTGAAGAAGAGTCTGTTAGCACTTCACGGCATTAAAGGTGTAAGAGGTTTTCCATATTTTCTCCATTGTAGGCTGAAAAAAATAATGTCTTCTGTTCCCTACAATCATAAATGTCCTATACCCCATCCAGCAGTCATGAGTAGAAGTTTCCTTCATCTAGAGTAATCAGCCACTGACACAAGTTCCTCAGAGGGACCTGAAGACCTCCAGTATTCAAGGAATGGAATCTCCTCTTGCTCCCGTGGCAGCTTTTCCCTGCAGCTCTGCACTCTGCACTCCACAGTAGAGCCTATGAGCGCAAAAGCAAGCAGCCCAAATCACTGTGTTACTACCACCACCCAACTGAAAACAACCTCCAGCCACAACTCTATTCAAAATCTACTCAAAGAGACATGCAACTAAACATAATTTTCATGGCTGAGGAGATACTGGTTATCTAAAAAAATATATTGTAAACAGTGTTTCTAAAGTTATCAAAGTCTTTGTCTACAAAATAAGTAACTACACCTAAGATTTGCCTAAATAATTATACACTAGAGCAACAAAAGGCAGTGATTTGTTAACTTATCCCTCTCCATTAAAAAAAAGGCTGTTGAACATATGGTTCACTTTAAACAGACAAATGAAACATGCGCTTCAGTTCTTTTCTGAGTCAGAACCAATAACTGAAAACCATACCTATGTATACTTTGCTATGTTACAGCAGAATCAACTAAATGTTGACATGATAGTCTTTCATATGATTTCAATATCCTGCTTGAGCGGGGGGGGTTGGATTAGATGTCCTCCAGAGGTCCCTTCCAACCTCAGCCATTCTGTGATGCTGTGAATACTGTAGAGATGAAAGTATATTAGTTATATATTTATTCATAATGTAACCAATATAAAGCATTCTCATTGTTTATGTAAATAGCAAAAAAATTCACCAAAAGGCAAAGGTGTCATTTGGATCATTCATTTTTCTTTATTAAGCTTTGATGAAAAACAGTCCATTTGAAATATTTTCAGCAACCATTTCAATTCCAAATGCTCAACACAAAAACTTGGTATCAGAGTTCAAACATATAAAGTTACACCTCATTATAATTTAATATTTAACAAAGCTAATCATTTCTGATTTTTCATAATTAAGTTTAAAAAAATAATGTTACATTTATAAAATAAATCAGCTTTTCCCAATAAATTACAGTGGTGTTCTTATTCCAAAATGTAATATATCATACAAAATAGATAACAACTTTTTGTCAGACAAAACACTATATTTTTCCTCCAGTACATTTTGGCAGTGTGTGAAAACATTTTATTATACACTTGATATCTAAAGTACAGTGTGAAAAATAAATCCATTAAACTATTATGCATATCTCTTATATAAGGCAAGGGTAGCCAACTTGGGGACTACTTTTTATTTCCAGTTAAATATTTTTAGTCAGACCAATACTGCCATGTTTATGCAACTAACTTCATTAATCTGACCCGTTAAATTCACGTAGATCCACCTTGAGTCCAACACTCTTTCTATGACAAGCACACAAAAGTGAGCCCAATCAGTAAACTTTTAGGCTGCTCAGTATCTCTCACACATGCTTTACCTTTGTGTTTCACCATAAAGCCTTGGTGGCTAACTTGTAAAAATAGCACAGTCTGGATACCCCTAAAGTTAATGGCAAAACTTCGGTACCTTATTCTGTCATAAAAACTCATGCTAAAAGGAACTTGTAAAAACAGCAATGCCTTGATAAAAAACAAACAGTAAGCAGCAAAAAGAAAAACCCTCTATAAAGCAAAAGGCAAATGTTAAGAGCTACTGCATGGACTTTACAAAAGCAACTACTTTAAAATAACAAAGAAATACAGCATCTACCTGGTAGTAGTGTATTCTCATTAAAGCCTTTTGAATGTTCAGGTCAGCTCAGCATTTACTGTGTTGCATTTCCTGCCTACAAAAATTTGTATTTGAAGAATCACTGCAGATTGTTTGAGCAGCTTTTACAAGCCAGAGGTGTAACTATACCATCTTTGGATGTTGTGATTAGTGAAGGTGTTGTTCAGGATGATCAACATCTCACCTTGCAGAATTTCTGACTCCACCATGTTTTCTCTTTGCAATAGTTCAGCAAACTGCAATATTTTATTATATTTTTTTGTCTGTTTCTCTCTTACATATCTTCTGGGAAGAAAGTCTACTTTAAAGTACTAAAGAAAAATCAATGCTGTCTGGAATAAATAAAATGCGCAAAGTGGTAATTTTCTTATGATGTCAGTATTGTATGAACAACATATCACTTAATATATCGTATTAGATTATTTTCACAAATTGTAACTGAGTACATTTGCCCAAGTGAGCATGTGTCACAGGGTCCACTTTGTGCAAATCCACAGAGGGTCCAAATCCAGACGGGGTGGTATAGATTCCAGACACAAAACTTAGTCAGTGCTGGATCCTCCCAAACTGTAATGGGAGGAAGACAAGAAGAGGGTTCATCACAGAAAACTGATTCATCCCAAGCTTCTCAAAACTCTTAAAAACTGAGAGGATGAATACCTTGTGTGCTGGCTGTCTTCTGGCTTGAAATACCATGGCTCAAACCAGAAACACCTGGAGCTGAACTCAGGCACATTTGCCGTTTCAATTAGTTAGCCATACCTCTCCAGACAGAGAGTTTAGTGATTGCTAAAACATGCATTCACCAGGTAAATAAACCCAATGGCTACACTTACACAAGTAAATCAAACAGCACAAAGTCTACACTCCAGTCCTGAGGTCAAATGGCATGGTCTGCCTATATTCCTCTCTGTGCCCCCAAAGAGGGGGGTTGTATCCAAAGTACCTGGTGAAAGTGCCCGTAGACTGGCCTAATTCCCAAAATGTGCCCATAAATTTTTAGGTAGAGTACTAGTTACTCCTGACCAAAAGCATACCAGTCCTTGTTTTAACTACTTAGCAATGTAAATGCTTTGGCACTATCCAATTGACTGATATAGACATTACTGTCTACACAGACTTTAAAAAAGTCCTGAAGCATATTCACCCAAGGCAGGCCCTCTGACTCACACAAACAGATGAGCAGGAAGGATTCAACACTTCTGTTGAAATTTTACTTGAAAGAGAAGGTTCTTTCAAATCAATATTTTTTTAAATGAGTTGTGCATTTCTGTTTTTTTTTTTTTTAATTTATGTGCTTTTTTGGTAGCCTACTGTTTTACTACTAGTGGAACCTTGGCTTTTGCCTGATTAACCCACTTTTTCTTCTCTACAATTCACAGCTAAACAAGCACTAACCAGTTCTGTTACCAAAAAAAAAAATTATATACACATCTAAAATGATAATTTTAAGACAACAACTAAAACAGGAAATAAAAACATGAATCTGTGCAGTTTTAAGATCTAAAAATAATATCAACCTCTATACATATTTGTCAGACTGCAGTGTCCACAGTTACAGTTGTATGTGGCAGTCAGAACAGCATTACTTTTCAAATCATGAGGTGTTTAAAGGAACACCCACAGCAGTGGCTGTTAAGGAAATAATTTCGTTTATCAACCTGAGACTTTAAATGTGCAAGTGTCCTATCAATTTATCTAGTGCATAAAAAGGAAGAAGGAAGGAAGGAAGGAAGAAAGGAAGGAAGGAAGGATAAGACAGAGACAGAAACATTATCACAATGGTTTTTGTTTCAAAATAGACTGCTGTGCAATGACTGAAGCCTGATTTGCAGACATTTTGTATTCTTGCCCAGAGCCTTGAGGAGGGGAAGGTAATGGAGTTTCTGGAGTTGCTGAAAAAGAATACAGAAAGAATTAGATATTTTTATAGCCTGGCCTACTCTGCATATGCATACTGCTGCACTGAAAGGGAGTTCGGTCACATTTGACATGCTAGGGAAATACGATATTTTAATTATCAGGATTTATCAGAAATTTTAGTTTATTAAAAATTGTGCATGTAAAAACAATTATATCTCAGAATGGTGCTGAATTTTTAAAATTAGATTAAATTCAGGTCAAAGTCTCTTATTTAACACCATTTATATACATACATTTTTAATGCACAATTATTTTAATTTAAGAATGATCATGAAATAACTCTATGAGCACTGACAAGCCACCACTCTAATTAATATTTTTAAATGAAACAGTGAAATCTTATGACAGAAGGTTAACTTGCAATTACTTACAAATCTGTTCTGTATGTACAGGAGCAGACATTGAACTTATGAGGATAGTTTGGCCAGTTAATGGATCTTGGGCTAAGTGAGGATGCATTGGGTGATGCAGATGACTGGCATCATTAGAGGTACCTGCAAAAATAACACGTGCATATATCAATTCAAAAGCGCATGTTGTTGCCAGCAACTAATACTTCAGTAATTACATTTCCACAGAGCAAATATTTTGATTGGCAATTTGAATAATTGCCTCTGGGTATTCATTAAACAATTACACCAGACTTCAACCATATTAAACACTGTGTTTATTTTCACTGTTTTGACTGCAATAACAGTGGATTTCATGAAATATTTGTAAGGATTCTTTCATCTGAGAAGGGAATTGTAGGACAACCCAGCAGTGACTGAGAAGTACATGGCACAATCTGTCATAGGACTAAGTTAACAAGATGAACTGCCAAGACAAGAAAGCTTTAGCTAACAATTACCTGACCCAAAGCTCAGACAGTGAGTCAGAGTGGTTGATTACATCACTATTCCCTCAACATCCCAGCATGCTAAATTCTACATAATACAACATACTAAATTTAGCAAATTGTTAGTTTACCTCCCAGTAACATCTCCTGAAGCAAACTGTCAATTTTAACAATTCCAAACAGTTTAACCAATTGTATTTGCTCAATCATTTGCCAAGTGATGCTCTGGAGTGTAGGCAGTAGAAGAAGAAGTTCTCCAAATCTTCCTCTGGAGTCGTACTGACGGTCATTAATATAATCCTCTAAACTGATTTGGACTTGGAACCGCATATTCTTAATCTTCATTGGATTACTCAGGCCTTTTGCATCTTAAAAAATGACAAAAATTTAAAGTCAAGGCAGATTAGGATTTGGAAGTAGCATCTTCTTTTTTCATTTGATTCTTTTCCATTCAGCTAGATAACATGAACAGATTCTACATTAACAAAAATTACTTTCAGTACGTGTAAAAAATTCTGAGTTTTTTTTGTAAAAATACCTGGATCAAAAAACACAATTGCTTTCAAGCAAGCATACTCATTGTCATCTATTTGAATTTCCTGGAAGGGTCGAACTAGTTCATCCAGAATGCGATTCGCCACTCGGCAGATCTCTACCTCAGTGCTGTTGCGATGGATTATGTAATTGTTTCCTTAGAGAGAAAACATATCAACATGTGGATTAATATAAACATTTTGATGTAACATACGAGATGAAGCCCATTCTCAAAAGCACATTTCAAGTTAATAATTTTTTTAAGTAAGAATTCTCCTTTGCATTATACAAAACTGTTCCTTCCAAACAGAGCAAATTCTAGCTGTCACCCAGTAAAAAATGTGTACATATAAATATGCGAACACGTACAGTTACAGTCCACAGGACCAAGGTTCATGTTTAAATGTACACGTATAGAGCAAGTAGACCTTTATCTTTACATAACAGATAAATATAATACTGAATTGATCTTAAAATGTCTTCTTCCCCAGTCATCCCAAGCTGAATGAAGGATTTGTCAACACACAGGAAAAGACACGAGGAATGCTTCTTCTTCTAATAGGTCCTTCTGTTACTCCTAATAAAATTTAGCAGCATCATAAAATTTTCAGTAAAGAAATAATTTTCCCTGTTTCTTTAATTTTAAATTTCCATTTTGGAAAAGTCTCCACCATGACATATTAATTCACCTCCTGGAGAACACTGGCGAAGTCAGAGAGCTTTCAAGAGCCACCAAAGCAGTTTTTGAAAGAAAGCTGATGATTGTATTACAAGTGATCCATGCCAAAATGACTCATAAACCTTATAGATACCTGCCTCAAAGTACCAGAAATAAGCCTTGAAGCCTCAAATCGTTCTCCTTTTAATACATATGCTGACACTCCTAACACTGAATATAATTTTCTGCTTATTATTTTTTAATTATTTTCCTTATTACCACTAATCCCAATAAAACTGCAAATATTTCCTTTTTATTTATGTTAAGTTTGTCAGTAAAACAGTATCTAGAGAAAGAACTACGTTAAGAAAGCCATTTGTACAGCTTTTATCTTGAAAGGATTGCTGGTGAAATACCTCCAGACCAAGCCCTTCTTGTCCTTTTAATGTTATAACAGGTGTAAAAATAAATTCAAGCTGATTTAGAGCTGTAAAAAGGCAGGCCCAAAGAGGAGGAGAACAAGTATTAAAAATGTCCTTGTTCCACACCACCAGTGAAAAGACTAGTTTGAGTCCATATTCCATATAGTCTTGCCTCACATCAAAAATCCTGTCCAAGATGACCTACACACCTTCTCATAAAACAGCCCAAATGCTGCACATGTTAGATGTTTGGCAGAGTACACTTCAGAGTGGCAGAGCACTGTTTCAAACAATTCTAACAAATGCTATGTTCTCTTTATATAACCCAGTGTAGGAGTCCTTTCAAGGGACCAAGAATATGCTTCTGCAGGCGTGACTCCTCACCGTGCCATCTGGCACACATCAGGGACAGCAGGTGTGCTGTTTACATGATGGCCATGTGGGGACTGTCAAGGCAGCAATGAGAGGGCTCTTGGGAAAGTGAGTTGCAGGGAACCTTCTATCCAATATTCTAGCCGGTAGAGTCTTCTCTGACTGTGTCCGAAGGACTCTTGAGAAAGCTCCACATAAATGGGTTTCATGAAAACTGAAATTAGTACATGTGCAACAGACTGGCTGCTGCTCTCTTAAAGGGGGTTTATGATGGTGTTTTTTTGTTGCTGTTTTGTTCTGGTTTTTTTAAAGGACAAAGGTGCAGAAAGGATGCTAATATAAGGAGACAATTGCCAGGAACTCCCTTAAGTTTTGGTTTCTAGTATCCAATAACCCTTTAGCTATATTAGCTCACCTATCCACCTGCTTTTGCTGTAACAGGCATGTGACATTATGTCATTAATAGCTATTTAACATTCAGAGAATGCTTTGATTGTGCCAGAACAGTTGTCCCACTTAAGTGATTACATGGTTGCTAATGTACATCATCATTAATAAGTAAAACTAAACCAATATTTACCTAAAAGTAAAATGTCCTTATATGCCATGGACCGTTTTGCTGCTCCAAGCAACAGGTGTTCCCCAGCATGTGCTCTTAGCAGGGCAACCTCATGAAAAGAACAGCAGACTCAATAAATGATAAAGCAGTAAGTTCCAATAAGAGCAAAAGAAAAGAGGATCCATATTACCGTGTGTTAGGTACATGTTTAAGACAATTAAGATTTTAATGTAAAAATCTTAACACCATAAAAATAGCACTCTATAATTAGATTGTCATTCTCTGTCACTTCTAGCATTTTGTCCAGATTTTAAACATTAGGCCCTGCAAAATACTTATCAAGAAATACACTATCTGAATTTATTTACTATGGTGTAATCCCCTGCAAAGTTTTGTCTGTCATTTTAAGTTGATATTAAAGACTCCAGTGGGCTGGAATGAATCGCTACAGTGAATTTGGCACTATCACTGTTTCATTTCTCTCAACTTGAACCAAAAAATTATGTAGTACTTAAAAGAGCTTTTTCCACAACAAAGCCATATATGCTAAAATAGCCACTACTGTCAATAAAAAAGAATCCTGGTTCATACTGGGAAGGCACTTGTGTTTATTACTGTTTGTCCCCTATTTACTCTCCTTTGGCTTTAATGTCTTCTTGAAACTTCAACAATGACCTCTATTTCCTCAAGTAACTAATCTCTTGGCAAGTAATTCTAATCCAAGCCAACACTTTATGAGGAAACAGCACCTAGGTATACTTATCTGTTAAGACTTTTTTGGTTCTCAGTGAGTTAACTTAGCTGCTCCTTTATGGTTTGTAAATCAGGTTGACTCCCAGATCAGGACTAATTTGTCCAAAACCAGATTTTTTATTTCATTACTAAATGCACAATGCTCCTTAGAAATTTGCTATAACAAATGAAGAAATGGTATTCGCTTTATCTCTCAATATCTTTGTCCCTACTTTTCTAGGCTACTTAAGGTTCAGGAGTTTCTCCCAACATGTACTCTTCAAGCACTGCAAGGGTGTTTTCAGCCTATCTTTCTAAGATGATATTTTATTTTTTTAAATGCAGACAGGAACTTTTTAATGATGTCTGATACCTTCCCCTTAACTTCATGCCATCTTAACAGTGAAAGCAGTAATATATTTTTGCTTGATTCTGTTGCCCTTGTGTAACCAATGCACTTAAAATTCTCCTTTCACATGAACAGAGTTTTAACTTATCTCAGTATGCTGAGCTTGTGCACACATATCATACTCTTTGAGTCTGCAAAGACATCATTAAACTCCTGTTTTGGGGGGGTCTCCTGTGGCCTGAAACATGATCATATTCCTGAGGAAGAATATAAGAGGGAATGACTCAGTTTGAGTATCAAAACCAAGGATGAATCTAACTCTTCTTGCAGGATTTTGTTAAAAACTGAGAGACTGAAGAGACAAAAAGGAGGATTTACAAATTCCAGTTAGAGTGATTTTTCAAGACATATCAGATTTTGGTGGACTGGAGTTGAGAGATCTCAAGCAACCAATTAACCTCCGTCCCAGGCCGCTGGTGAGAGAGCTGCTCTCCACAATGTGGGGATACTGGTTCTGGGTGTGCCAACACAACTTACTCTGAAAACCAGTGATATATTAGGATATACTACAGATGTGAGGATAGATCAGACCTCTGTCATAAAAACCCTTGTGAATTTTCAAGGCTTGATGTTTTTTTTCCCACATTCATTATATACAATATAATTTTAGTACATCGTAATATATGAAAGATTATTTGCTATGAATTGATATCAGTACTTTTGTAATTTGTTCAAGATTCTAATGGCTTTTATTTTTTTCAAGTAGAGAAGCCCTGCTTCAAATTAAATAACATGCTGCCATATTATAATGAAAGGTGAACATGAAATAACTACTTATCAAGGTCAGAAAAAAGTTCTGCTTCCAAAAGACTACAGAAAGAACAAAACACTTAGAGACACACTGATTTGCTGCTTCTTTTTGTTAATATCTTTTATGTGGTGGTGTTATTTCAAAACTTAAAAAAAATAAGATGGTGGGTCTAGCATGCAGATCTATTTGATCAGACCAAAAAAATGACTGTTTAATCATGACATTTAAGTATCACAGGAGTAACAGAACAGTAATTAAAGCTTTCTCTTTGGTGTCCTCTTATACCTGGTCATCCAGTGGTAATTCACAGAAGCCTGGAATATATTTAGCCCATTCCACCAGGACCAAAAGTTGTTGCTTCATAGATTCACAGACATCGCTAACACCAGCAATTTTCTTAATGTTTATATCAGTGCTAGAACCAGGACTGGACATTGAGATCTGGCCATTATGAGAGAAAAAATTCACAATGTTAAATTTCATATAGTTGCATTTTCACTGGTTAACAGCGTATTTAAGAAAAAATCACAGCAGTAATCATGGATATTCTTGAGAAATTCCTTGATCACATGGACCATTAGTCTGCACATAAATTATAAATTTTTACTTCTCGTTATTACCAGTGTGCATTGCAGTATGCTAAAAATTTAATTATTCATATCATGATACAATACCTTCTCATTCCAAAATGCTATTTTTAAATATACCAGAGCCCTTACCATTTGTAGAGGGGAGGTGGTTTCTTTTTTTTTCCTTTAAAAGGGTTGACATTTACTTCATTTCAGAAAAAAAGAAGAGCTCATAGGGGCATGCAGTAATATTTAGGGCACAGAACGAGAGTGATAAAGGGGTAGCATATTCTTCTAGTGAAAAGACAAGTATCATTAACTTTAGAAGGTAAAACAAGGGGGTTTTAGTGCCTGGAGGAGAATAGTTTGTAATGATGAAGCAGCAGCATAGGCAGAGGCCTGAGACATTTCAGAGGAAATGTAAAGGATATGAGTGTGCATTAGACCACCTGCAGTGAACAGTGTTCTGTGAAATAGGAAGAGAGCAATATCTTTCTGGGCCCGAAGCTGGGACACTTTTACATAATCACTGAGCCAAATCCTGAAATTCTTAATGACTTTTCAAGGAAAGGAACACAACCAGGCTTGCTCTTAAGCCAGGCAGGAAAGACAACTTAAGATAAAGCCAAGCCTGAGAAGGTAAGGTCAGAAGGCAAGGTCAGTTTATAGCTGCTGTCATACCAGGGAAGAAAAAGAAAAGAGGACACAGAAAAGGTAAAAAAAAAGAAAAAGGAAAGAAAAGGAAGAGAAATGGAAAGAAAAAAAAAGAAAAAGAAAAAAATTTAAAAGAAAAAAGAAAAAGAAAAATGAAAAAGAAAAAAGAAAAAGAAAAAAAGAAAAAAAAAGAGAAATAGAAAAAGAAAAAGCAAAGAAAAAGAAAAAAGAAAAAGAAAAAGAAAAAGAAAAAGAAAAAGAAAAAGAAAAAGAAAAAGAAAAAGAAAAAGAAAAAGAAAAAGAAAAAGAAAAGAAAAAGAAAAAAAGAAAAAGAAGAAAAAAAAAAGAAAAAGAGAAAAAGATCCCACCGCTGTACAAGATGTATGAAATTGACTTTCCCTTTATGTTTTATTACTGAAAGCATACTGAGGAAATGATGTAGTGTGATTACCTTCCTCAGGGAAAAAAAATAATTCTTTGACCTTCCAATAGCATACCTGTACACACTTCAGGATGGTGGAAACTATTTAGGTTGACCTCCTATCAGTTCCCCTTCATTCATATATCCATGTTAAAACCCACAGTGGGATCTACAGTGAAATCCCATTATCCTTGGGTAGTTAAAAGGAGCTGCACTTCTGAACTAAAGCTCAGTGCTTCCTCCATAATTGAGTAGTGTAAAACACTGAAAACAGCTTAGATATTAATGACAGTTAACTAGCTGAACATTAGTTCTCAGGGAAATTAGAGTAGCTAGGCAGGTGAAAATCTCCTCAGACATATAATTCAAAGGCTATCCTGTAGAAAAACGGTTAGAGCTATTGTTTCTTTGTAGATAGAACATTTGAGAAGTAAGTCCGTTTCTGGCATTTCTTCAAAAATGAAGTTGAAAATACTGAATATCATTCAGGTGACAGCTATCAGAGTGATTCAGTCCAGAAAACCTTCAGTACAGAAAGAGAGTAAAGAAACTCAACACATGTCATTGTTTTTCCAGAAGAGTAGATGAGATCTTGATCATGATTCAAAAGTACAAAGAGACTTCTGATAGCAGGTCACACTGTGATCTACCTGAGAAAGATACCACCATGCACCAACTAGGAGATAATACAAGAAGGTAAAGAAGAGGCAGATTGTTTAACTGTTAGACATACTGACTCATGAAGTTAATACATTGTCTTTCCTTTAATAACTTTTAATCAAACATGTGCATCTTTATAAACTACAACTTACATTACAAACTACAGACTCCATGCCAAAATTACTTGCTGAACTTCTGCTAGGGACTAATAGGATGACTCCCACGGAGTTCATCACTAAGATTTCATCTCTTTACAAGGATATGAAGATATGAATTTTCCTATTTCTTTTTCTCTATTGATTTAACCTGCCTCTCATTTTTGGGGTGCAACATGGCAGTCACTGACTTCATAGAATCATAGATTAGTGCAGGTTAGGATGGACCTTTACAGATCATTTCATCCAACCTTTTGTGGGAAAGTAAGCCTAGATGATGGACTCATCTAGATCCTCAGGGATGAGGACTCCACATCCTGGAAAACGTTGCTCCAGTAATTGCTTATTCTCACTGTAAAAAATTTCTCTCTTATATTGAGATGAAACGTTTCCCAGTGGAACTTGTACCTGTTAATGACTTGATGAACATGACAATTTAACACTATATCCCAATTGTCCTGAAAACCTTCAGGGACAGATGCCTTTACGCCTGTGAGAGTCCAGCACGTCCCTTTCATATTTACATAATCCTGGAAGCCTCTCCTGGGTCTGTAAGAGAAAAACTGTACTTGGACAATTTCCCCCTGTAAGGGATCTTCAGGAACAAAATAATTAATCTGCTCTATTTAATATGAAAATTTCAAAAGGGATGAATGCCACCCTCTTCCTCATTTCACAGCTGAAGGACTTGGATAATGATTTGGGACACTACTTCCTCCTCCAAGTCTCTCCTCAGGACTGAACTCATCTTACAGGCCTATTCAATTGAGAGAAAAACAAGTACTTCTAAGACTTGACTTTTCCACCATGTTAATGTAGGCTCTTGGACTCTGAGGCCAAGATTGTATTTTCATATATGCTTCACACATTGGAATTAATTCTGTCCTACCAAACAGCATGTAGAATAAATCTACATGTGTACTCAAGGGGATGTTTTAGGTCAGGAATCTACTGTTTGAAAAGGACTTTGCGCCATAAACAGCTGAGGATGTGATTCTGTTTAACAGTTCTTATTCCTGAATTGCATATACCCGTTGGAAATGATTAAGAGAGTAATACAAAAAAGCACAATAAGCAACTTCAAAAAATTACTAAGGAGGCAAAAATAGCTATATTTTTCATAGTGTACAGGTATGAAAGGTAGGAAGGTCCATTATGTCCATCTAGTCTGCCCAGACATGCAATATGTGCCAAAGACGTATCACCCAGTAATTCCTGCATCAATTCTTTACAGACAGTTCCAACCTAAGAGAGATGCTGATAAAGGATGAGATTACAAAACATTTGGGGATGTATAAATCAGTCAGCATGAAATCATAAAGGTGGCAGTTAAATTCTAAGCAAGTTAGTAAGAGGTGCAAGAATGCAGAATCAATGACCATGATTTATCTGAGCTGCAGAAAAGGACTGGAGACTGTTCCATGCAGCAATTGATTGGATAGGGAAAAAAAAGAAAAAGAGAAAATGAAGTTCAGATGAGACAAAGAAAATTCAAAAGCAAGATGTGAATAGCCTCTGCAGTTGGAATATTTCTGTTTGCCTTACTTATAATGTCTAAGGATATTAAAAATGGGATTTTCAAAAGAATTTAAGGAAATGAGTGTCCACACCCCTTTGAATGTAATGGCTTCGGACAATTTTTTCGCTAATGTTTCATGGGAAAGCCAGCTTCAAGGATAGATAGATGCCACAAGCTGCCTAAGACAGCAACTGATTTAAAAGCAGTAAGAACCATAAAGCTTTATTAAGAAAGGTGCCTAAGACATATTGTCCTGGACAAAGTAGAATTTTTTTTATTGACTTTGCTTCAAGAATGTGTTCTATTACTGATTTTTTCACTGTGAACAGGAAGCTGGGTGCATTTTGGAAGTAGAAGAAAGTAATCTCAATAATTATATTCAGTACAATAAAAAACTGAAACATTTAATTTTAGTAAAAGCGATCTTAAAGTTACAAAATAATTTTGTGGTAGATCTCAGTACCTGACGGGAGAGTGTCTCAGCTTGTGACAATGTGCTAATAGAAGGAATGTTGCAGCCATCAAAAGTGTTTCTTCTCGTACTTATCCTGTCCCGTTCATTTTGTACAGCTGCAAAAGAATAATCATCTCATTTATTGACTTGTAAAAACTGACACACAGTATAATTCCAGAAGTTTACTGTATTTCAGAAGATAACTGTAAGAACTGAAAGGTATGACATTCAACGAGGATGATCTGCTTTTAGCTCTGTAATGAGGGAGGATGACAATACGTGTTTATGGTCTCTATCTGTACATTACTTGCATGCAAAAAAGTATGTATAACTAATTATAGATAGATACTGAATTATCAGCACTTTTTTCATTGGCTTTATTACTGTAAAACCTCTTTCTTCCTTTGAACCTTAAAACATGTTCTCATTTTCCTATTTCAACCAATTTAATAAGTAAAGTAGTTTTTATCATAATGGCAGAAATGGACATCTCTAGACTTTCACACAGGTCAAGAGGTACAGCAACACCACTGAAAAAATATCTCAGTCAGAGGAAGTATGAAAGCCCTACTCCTGCTCTGCTGTGGGAAACCCTGAAAGAGGAATAAATCATGAACTTAATCTATCAGTTAGATAATTTTGAAACTTAAATCTCATGCTCCTCCTCAGTGACATTACATTCCTAGCCAGTTTATGGAATATTAACTCAGTTAAAAAGTTTCAGGACAGTAAGTTTTGTATAACAGGGTCCAAAGAAAGGCATTTGAAAGGACTTAGCATAAGGAATCCTTACTCAGCACACACAAGGCTTATGAAGCAACAGGGCATACTTTTGAACTGAAGGAAGAAGGAAAAATAAAACTATCAGTCAGATATTTCTAAAAACTAAATCATGTCCAAGGTTAGGTCAAGGAAAAAAGAAAAGGGGAAAAAAAAGAATCATGCTGATCAAGATCTTTTTATTGCACGAGGAATCTCATCATCTTTTAAGAGTAGCAGTTTTATTTCCAAAGATATGTTTGCTATTTTATGGGAAATAATCTGCATTATAGAATTTAGGAGCAGTAAGGGAGGCTTCAATTAAAAAAAAAAAATATTCTATGCACTGAATAGGTTCAGAGTTTATCCGAACAATGTACGTAGTTTATTCCAGAGGTGTACTAACTTTTTGCAAGGACACTCACTGATGGGTCTTTTATTAAGGTCACAGTAAGAAATTTTGTGTGGCGATAAACACAAAGTGCTATATGTTCATGTAGACAGGAAACAAAAACCAAAACCTTCTGTAAAAGAATGCCAAAACATCCACTGAATTTCAGCAGCTTAAGTTCTACATAGATAATTAAAATAATGTCAGCACTGATTAGTATTGCAAAAACAGTTAAGGTATTCTGACAATCAATAGTGAAAGTTACTGGTGGAGCACCCTGAGAACCATAGGTGGATGCTTCAATTTTCTCCTACTTATACATAATTTTGGATTATTAGACTAGACTGTCTGGCTGGCTAAAGTCTTTCTGTAAATTCAGGCTAAAATTGCCTTAAACAGAGGCTCCATGAGGAAGGTGGAATATTTGCTTAAAGAGGACTTGTATAGCTTTCACTAACTGATTAACTTTGTCTTGCAGAAAAGAAAGAGATTTGCTAGAAACAAGAGGAGAAATAATCACAGAGACTATGCTACACTTCTTACACTATGAAACATGCCCTGACCATGTGAAAAGGCATGTAACAACACACAAGCAGTTCAGTGTTTTTAATTATTTTAGCACTTGGAAGCCTCGAATAAACATGGCTTGCAATGAAAAAGTGAAAGTTTTAGAGGTAGTGGGACCAAAGTGTAAATTAGGTTGAAAGTTTTATGCCAAGCACTGGGCTGCATTAGCATCTTAAAGGAAATGACCATTTCTCTGTTGTGGGCTCCCCAGCACATGAAAGATTCTGACAAACTAGGCAGCATCCAGAAGAGGGCTATGGAGATGCAATCCACAAAGCACACAAGGTGAAGCAGTGCACCTTTGCCTATGTGGAAAAGAGAGGACCACCATGAAGGTGGGGGTCTTCATTTCTGTACAGAAAATGGACCCAGATTCTTTTCAAATCCATAATTGAAAGGACAAGAGACAATGGACACTACCTTAATTGCAGTAAGACGTATTCCAATTAGTTATAAATTAAAAACTCTTCCCAATGAGTCTGGTCAAGCACTGAAAGAAGTTGCCGAGAGAGACTGTCGAACCTCCCCTCTCAGGGACTGTGTAAATCTGTCTGGACAGGGTCCCAAGCAACCTGACTGAACCGAGACACTAGCCTTGCTTTAAATGGGGATCCAAACTAGATGAATTCCAGATGTCCCTTCTGAGATAAATTTCTTTAATTCCAGGCTTTGAAAGTCTGTAAAGCTCTGCTTTTTGCAAAAGTTTTAGGGCAGCTGTGGACACACAGGTCTCCCCCTTTCTTCACATCAGATTGATAATATATATACAATATGTTACTTATTTTAAGGAATCAAATTCCAAAAGGCTAAAGTGTGTTAAAGGAGATCCATAAGAGCTAGCAAACCTATTCCATTCATATACTGTGAAACAATGTTTAGAATATCCCCATCCAGCTTCAAGAAGAAAAATCTATTTTATCTCATGCCAATAATTTGATCACTAGCAAAGATGTACTACAGTACAGATACTTAAGAGCCTAAAGAAACAGCTTTCTTTATCTTAAGAAAGCTATGTAAAAACTAAAAGAATAATAGCCTTGTTACTGTACAGGAGAACTGAGCACTCACGTTTCAGACTGGGCTTCAGGCAGACACACCATGCTCCAAACAAAAAAGGTAGCAAAGTTGTGATGAACCACTTTTGAGTGCGCATTTGAAACAGATCAGGACATCTTTTCCTTCTATATCATAACTGTCAGTGAAGCAACAGCCCCAACAATACTCCTCTGATATTACCACCACCCTTCTTTCCCTATTGCTCTGCTCCTGTGGTCATATGGTCCTTCCACTTTGATAGGAGGATCACTGTGACATACGTTTCTCATACATGTCAGTGAGATGCATAAGTAATATTTTTCCCATTTTAAGCCCTGAAGAAATCAAACTTTTTTTTTTAATTAATGTGGATACTCCACTGATAGCTACCACTAGTCTTCTCACCACTATTTTTTCACTCAACTTCACAGTCCTTCCTCTGGCTTAAATGTTTCTTACATTTAAATTTAATAGAAGAACCAGTAAATTAGCACTGTCATTACTTAGAGAAAAAATGCCAGATAGAGATTTTATGAAAAATTAAAACTAAAATCTCACAGTTTGGACTTTTCCAGAATATGGCTCAATATGGAGAAATCAATGAATTTTGGTGCCAGGATTCATGGATTAAACAGTTGCAAATTCTCTTTAAATCCATGGACTTGCTTATGATCAAAGTGTTAGAACTGCTTACCCACCTGAAAATTAGAAGATGTATATTTCACCTCAATGTAAAAGCATTTCTCCATCATGAAGGCATTATAGCAGACTTTTCATTCAATTATTCTGTTGAAGTTTTTTAGAACTTTTATTATATTTTAAAACTCATTCAGAAGTTTTTTTCTTTGTATATCGAATAGTAAATGACTCCATTACCTTCTTTTTTCATTCCTGCTCGAAAACACTTTTTTAAACGGCAATATCTGCATTGATTCCTCTTGTCCTTGTCAACGATACATTGTCGGTTGAATCTATCAGAGAGAAGAAAAGGGAAATGTATATAGCATTAATAAAGCAGCACTCTGATCACAAAGAAGACAACCAACTAATCTGGCCTGTCAGAATAATGTCTTATAACCAGACTTTCGTCTTCAGTTGTTTTGATTATTTTTCTTTATTAATCAGTTTTGAGAGGTGCTCCATTTCCAGGAATGTGTGTGCACGTCTAGACTCATAGATGCACTGGAACTGGCAGGTGTGGAAAATTTTGGACTTAGATGCATCACTTACACCTCAACTGATTTGTAAAGTATGTCAGTAAGGGGCTGCATCAAACGACAGTGGAAAAAGAAAAGAAGAAAAGCTACAAAGCGTAAATGGAAAGGCCAATCAAGGAAATGCCAAATGTTGCTGGTTTTGAGGAGCCCCTTAGCTGTAAAACCATTACCCTTGGCTGGCAACATTTACTTCTTATGGAGATGCCAATGAACAAACTACGTGTTGCATCATTACAAGTGGCAAGCTAAAGAGGAAATGAGAGGAAGATTTTCTACCAACACAATGAAACAAAGACATGAGGAAACACACAGAGCATGACACTGCAGGAAGGCTTACCAAGGCTCTAATGTACACGTACAGGTATGCCTAAAGGGAATGCATATGAGCCCTCTTCCCCTCTCCCTGTTTAGGTCTGCCTTTTTTTGATCTGCACGTGTTTGTTAGAGAAACAGACCTATCTTTTGCGGAGCTCTTCCTGAAATCACTTAAGTCAGCTCTTGCCATACCACTTTAGGGGTATGTCTATGCTATATCACTGTGGTATGTCTGTAAGGGAGAGATTTCCTTTTAAGAGTATTATGCAGTCAAGGAAGACTGTAAAAAATGTTTCTACTAAAAAGCCATTTTTACAAGAAGTTTTCTCCACCTTGTGCCCCATTAAGGTGGCACAAGGAGTCAGGGAATGGGAGATGTGGTCAGTTCATCATATGCTGTCTCTGCTGTTGCTTCTTCCTCAAGGAGAGGACTTCTCACACTCTTCTCCTGCTCCAGCATACGGTCCCTCCCAACAGAGATAGCAGTCCATGAACTTCTCCAATATGAGTGCAGTCCCTCAGGAACAGGCTGCTCCAGCATGGGTCCCCTGCGGGTTCACAAGTTGTGCCAGCAATTCTACTCCACCATGGGCTCCTCTCTCCATGGAGCCACAGATCCTGCCAGGAATGCACTCCTGCGTGATCTTCCCAACCGCATTGTAACTTTCTTTCGGGCATCCATATTCTCCATCAGGGAGTTCTCCATGGGCTGCAGGTGGATGTCCACTCCCTTGTGGACTTCCATGGGCTGCATGGGGACAGCCTGCTTCACCATGGTCTTCACCATGGGCTGCAGGGGAATCTCTGCTCCTGTGCCTGAAGCACTTCCTCCTCCTCCTCCTTCTCCACTGACCTTGGTGTCTGCTGAGTCATTCCTTTCACATATTCTCACTTTGCTCTTCTCTGGCTGCAATTTGCTTCTGCATAATAATTATTTTTCCTTCTTAAATATGATATCCCAGAGGCACTACCACCACTGCTGATGGGCTCATCTTTGTCCATCTTGGAGCCAGATGGTATTAGCTTCACCAGACACAGGGGATGCTTCCAAGAACTTCTCACAGAACCCACTCTAGTAGCCTCCTTGCTACCAAAACCTTGCCATGAAAACCCAATACACACCTTCAGTGATCTGTCTGAACTCACAGAGTTTTCCATGTGTTCTGTGTACAGCTTAAAACTCACTGTTTATGATCTTGTGCATGCACAATAGTAATTTGTCAAACATGGTGCACAGACCTGCAGTGTGATAATTAGGGCACCATTTGGAAATGAGCAGATCAGACAGACAGGGAGGAAATGTTCAACCAAAAGAGCAGTGTGTCACACAAACCTGAAATATGTGCAGATATGTTTGCACAGCCCTTAAAACACGACTCATAAATCTTAGACTTGCTATTCAGAAGCTACCTTCCTAATAAAAGAACTCTTAGAAAACAGTTAAGAAATACAATTTTCATATTGCAGTGAAAATATGAGCACTTTTAATTTTTCTTTTTTTTTTTTTCCAGGACACGACCTTTGTAATCATAAATAAAAGATAAACAATATCAACCGACATCTGGAATATAGTATCTGGAACGTGTAATATCAAGTAGCATCCCTTAAGAAAAAGCTGGAAATACCCTAACAAAGTTCTGAAAAACTCTGAATATAATTTTTGCGTAAATTTATTAATTTAGTGCCTCTAAATGAACTTTTGAAATACCTGCACGAGTAGACGTGGTTTTTCCTTATGCTGCGTCTAAAAAATCCCTTGCATCCATCACAGCTGGAAGCACCGTAATGTTTTCCAGTCGCTCGGTCTCCACATATTGCACAGAGAGTACTGACCCCGTTGTCAGCAGCATTCATGTTGACAGCTTCTCCTGAACTGTCTGACAAGAGGGAAGAACAATATTACGTAGTTTACATCTGGCTCTTACTCACATGAACACTTTCAAAGTGATAGAGATGTTAACAGAATTAATGAAGTTCACAGCAACAAATAATTGCATTCTAAACTCTTTCCAACTGAAGGATTAAAAATTAAAGTGTAATTTTGCATGTATAATTACACACACATTCCTATTAACCTGAAGAGGAACTGTGGCACAAAACAATGATAGCTCTCATGTATCACTTCTCATATGACCTGGCAATTACTGGCAACTCATACAAAGGTTTGTGACATTAAACAAACAAACAAACAAAAGGTTTTGTACAATATTTAATTAAAAAAAAAAAAAGAAAAGAAAACGCATACTAAGAGGACTGTCTGAGTGTTATTTCCTTGAAGATATTTTTGACAGTAACATTGTAGACAATATTGTTGCACAGAGATTATTAGCTGCATGATTAACAATTAGTCACTGAATTTGGTAAACGCTACTGAAGAAATTCACTTGAAATCAAAACACACATCTTTTTTCTTTGAGTCACAATGTTTAACAGACATACTGAAAGAAACAATTGCAAAATAGCTTTTTCTGTTTTGTTTCTGATTTAAATGAAAGGAAAACTGTTTGAAATATGCCTAAATATTTGTAGCTGTTTTGTCCAGGAGAGGAAATCGTGCCACATTAATTAGTTATTCAAACATGGATTTCGAAAGTCAAGTACATGAGCTCATGAAGAGCAAACAGGTTGAACACTAAAACTGTTAATACTGATACATAATATTATTCCTATTGTATAGATACAACTGAAATGTGTAACACAAATATACTGTAAAATTTTCATTGTGTCCTGCAGAGTTTACAATTTAAACTAAGTTCTTCAGACAAAGAAACAACCTTTTTGCATTGATTTGCTTTACAGAGCTGTAATTAATAGGAATTATATTAAAAATCGATTAAATAAAATGAAATCTTAAAAGTAAGAATTCAGTTCTGTAAAAATTTTATTTTAAAATTAGGCTTGTCAAGACTGGAAAATTATGTTCATAAATGGGTTACAGAATTATCCTAGAAAAATATAAAACCATTCTTTTGGAGTTCTGTAATTTTGCATGATACAGCAGAATAATTAAAAATACAATATTTAAATGTAATGATGAAATAGGTAACAGCAATATAAGTTGTGTGACTGTAAATAAATATATATATATAAAGACATACTTATTTTTCTTGGTATTATTCTGAAACAAAATATCTGGGAAATTGACCTGATGTTGAACAGTTCTTTGATTTCAATAGAACTGCAAAATCTCCCTGATCGTGACTTGTAAACTTGTCTGAATGTTCCTAATTAATTTAGACAACTAGAAAAGATACATAAGAAGGTTCATAAGAGGCAGCTTTCAGTTACAGACTAGCATCGTAACAACAAGACAATGTTTTAACAAATTCTATAAGAAAATGCTTAAGCTAAACTCGAAACAAACTCTAAACAGAAAAAGGCTACACCTAATAATTAATAACTATCAAGCTAATCACTTACAGTGAATAATTTAACCAGCTCTATCGTCAACACACAATGCAACCAAGCACAACCTCCCTAATCTGCCTTCCCATTTTATTTAACATTAACAGATCTAAAAGGGTGCTATTCAGCAAAAACACAAATAACCAATGAAATCACTCAAATTAGAACAAAAAACAAAGAAATCATCTAAAAGTTATATAATCATTGTTGATAGCTCCAAAACCACTCAGGGCATAAAGGTCTCTTTTTCCTTCCTAAATAAATAACCAAGTCTACCTTTCTGTTTACTAAGCTTGCTGTAATATAACATCAGAAATTTAGATAAAACTTCAAGCCCAACAATAAAAACTTAATTAGGTTCTATATGGTAGGAATATGTGGAAATGCAGGTGCTAAATATTTTTCCTGCAAATCACTAGATATCGATTCTGTCTTTTAAAAATATATATAATTTATGATACAATAGACCAATCTTTTTAGTATATTAGAAGATTTGGAAGGCCATTTTTGAGTAGTTTAACTTGCCTGATACTTTTCTTTACTTTAATTGACTGACATTTCTTTTTTTTTTTGGTCAGTATTCAATGATGGCAGAATGAAATGGTGTGCTTCCTATTTCAAGCATAAATTATTGGTACAACTTCTCAAAAATTGCAATTAAAAATTCTACCTGAAGTGCTACATTAGCCAAATGCAAATAGTTTTTCTCAGCTAAACATTAGCCTCTATAAAGCCAATGTGATTTTTTTTTTTTTAAATCACTCTAGTTCATATATACATTTACCTAGAAAGGCTAGATTAACACTTAAGTAAATAAAATATTAGTCTAACAATTAGAAACTAGGCATCAAGAAACAGTGCCTAATTTTTTTCATAAACCTCTGGACAATTTTGTCCTTTCTCTGCAAGTTACATACGAAATATACTTCCATGTCCAAACTGTCAGTACTAGTTATTCATTTGTTGTACAGTAAATAAAACAACTGCTGAATTCACTGTTTTCTTCCTTTGATTAACTGACGGGTGACAGTACAGTTCATCTACTTTATTACATATAATCTCTTTTTTATTTTCCTTAAAGAATTATAATGTTACTAACTTAAAGTTAGCGATGAAGTGTAAAAGAGCAGATTTGTAGTTTGAAAACAACCCCCAAATGCTCCATTAATGAAACATTTAACTAACAACTTACAGCATTAATAAACTTCACTTTTTCTGTCAACCGGTTTGATTTTTCCTCACAGAACAGAACTCACCATTGCCATTATACAGAATCTGCATAGTTTCGAACTCCAGGGCCGTATACGTCGGATCTAAAACTTCACTGTAGTTTGCCATTTCCATGTCTAATATTGGTTCTGAGAGCCTCATCATTGAACGCAAAATCAGTGAAAAAGCTGCTCAAATGTACAACCTTCCCATTCTGTTTCACAGTGATTGATAATCCAAAGTTAACTATAACTGTGTCACTTACGTGAAGCAATGGGAGGAGCTGTAAAACTGCTTCTGCATGCTGTATTTCACCTGGGTATTTTTTTTTGTTTTATGATACAGTGCAACCCTTCTGATAATCTTGGAATGCTTTATGAAATAACCTTATCAGGAGTTGTATTGGTTCCAGTTCTTGCGTGAACCCAAGGACGTGCAGGAAGCTTCCTGTCTCTTATGCCCTGCTACATATTTTCTTGTCAATGTGTGGAACAAACAATTCTAAACAAACAGTTCTGGTTGTTCTATGCAGAGACTGTAGGTTCCTATGCCATTTTGCTCTCTTCAGAACAATACGGAAATGTGGTATGATCATGGACTATCTCAAAACTATACCCAAATCATCCAACTTCATATTTTAACAGACAGCTGTAAAACCTCCTACTTTTACAGCTGTTAGCATTCTTTCACAGCAGTGATGAGCTGGCTGCATAGGCATCCTTAAGCAAGGCCTCAAGCCACACAAGGTCTGCAGCAAGGCCAGCTCATAAATCCCCTCCATCACACACTGTGCTGCTGCGATGGCTCTAGGCACTGGACCCTGCAACATTCTCAGACAGTGGCTTCCTGCTCTAACCCTTCTTCATGTAAGATGTGATGGCAGCATGGTGTTTTCAAGTATCATCCAGATGCACAAGGGAAAAAAAAAATATTATTTACCTTCTCTGTAAAGAAGAATCTCTGGGGAGGTCCACAGCTCATCAGTTGGTAGACATGGTGTGTACAAACCTAGTTAAAAACCCTCCTGTAAAGCTGCTTGAATCTGTGCCAAATATATAGCTGAACAGCTGAATTTCACTTGCTAATCTGGTGCTTTTAAATGTTGGATAGCAGAATTTCAAATGTTATTATTTCTCAATAAATTCTTTACAGAAAACTACCCTTTACACTGCTGAAAAACAGTTACATGAAAGATTACACATATGGGAAAACTGCCCAGGTTATGTCTAATTAACAAGAGCCAGTAACTGTACATACAGCACTGAAATGCTTATTTGAATGGAAAAGAGTGCGTTAAGTCGTTGTTCAGTAAAAATAACTGTAAAAGGACACAATAAAGAACTCCTTGATTTTAAAAAAAAAAAAAAAAAAGGAAAAAAGCAATTTATGACAGACTACCAATGAAAAAGGAAAATTTACAGGAAAAGACCTAGAAACAAGCCTTTCCAAATTCATCCTTTTAATTTCCACGTGCCCACAGTTACGTGAGAGGCACAAATCATCCTTTCTCCTTGTGGACACACAGATGCAGTCTCAGGCCAGTTCTCCTCCTGATTCCAGCAGAGTCTAGTGACATAATTATGACAACCGGATTCTTGTATAAATCACAGAGCTATCCCAAAACCAAAGCCTATTTACAATTTTGTTACTGCTTGCAGAAATTCTCTGCAGATTTTGGAGGGTCTCCACAGGAGCTGTCCTTCTCAATATTTAATGAGATATCAAAAAAACTGTAGAAGTTACTGCTTAAAACGGGCAAACCTGAAATGTTCTCCCTTCATAAGAATAGGATGTTTATAAACAGCCAATGTGACTACAAATATTTCCTATACATGACAGAAGACAAGTCATACAAAAACCAGGAATTTTATATGATATGTAAGGATACAACTGATATGTTTGAATATTTTATGCTTACAATCATGGAAAAAATTATACTCAGAAAGTATCATTTTACAGTGCTAGAAGCATACAAGGTTTTTAACCATACCTAACACTTTTTCTTAAAGAACCATATTAAATTAAGATTGATGAAAATCTATTTGCCAATATTTTTTTAGCAAATCACTGTAGTTTCTTCATGAGATGGAATAGTTTCATATTACCTGATGGCTCAGTTTGAAAAGTTTCTTCTGTAGCAGAATTTGTTATATTTGCTACAACAATCTGTTGTATTTATATAGTATTTGCTACAATACTAATTACTGCTTACATAACAATATATTCACTGCATTAATATGCTACTTCACAAAATATAAAAAGGTTTACATGTTAACTAGAATTATCTTTTATTCCTTACTGCATATTTTTTATAAGATTTTCTATAAATAATCTCTGGCTTTTTAATACCAAAACTGTATGCTTACAAACACATCTAATGCATATTTTTATTTCAAAACTCCAGTCCTGAAAACAGTCTGGCATATAAGTTAATTTAAAGTAAGAGAATGAATGGAAGATGGAAGATATCATGTATGACATGATCAAATCCTGCTATTCCCTCTGCTGTTAGTAGAACTTCTTCAGTGCTGCCAAAACAGGTCCCTTAGTGACTGCTAAAGAGAGGGAATGAATTGACCCTTCATACTTCTGTCATATAAAAACTCATTTCAATTGATTTTTTAATATGGAAAAATGTACGCTGTAGGAAAGACATTCTTTATACTATTTTTTCATGTTTTGCTAAGGAAACTTCTTACAGTCAAATCTTGCACTCATAAAAATCTGCTTTCTGGGGGATTTTTAGCATCATGAAGTACATCATGAACAATTAATGTACACTAAATCACTACGGTAAAATATTATTATGTTTTCTTTCAGCCTTAAGTGGATTAGAATGCAGTCTTGGAATTAGGGCAGTTGACAAAAGAAGCTAATGATGAACAGCTTTTGGTCCTATGTCAGTCCAAGCTTTACAATGTTCACTAGTATTCAGATCCCCACTCAGCAGATTTCTTTTCATACTGGACACTCGAGCCGTTTTTCAAATTCTGAATGACACTGCAGTTTGTAGTATGAAATGCCCTAAGTCAAGTCATCTACTACTGGCAGCCAAGAAGTATCAGCCTAAGGTAAGCAAAAGTTTTAAAACTGTGTAATTAGTCAAACTGAGAAACACTTCCTTGAGATAATGTAAATTAGAGTAAGAAATGATTTCTCAAAATAGATTTTGCAATAATTGTGAAGAAAGAGAAAGCTACACAATGGTTTTGTTCATACGGTTTTGTTGTTTTTCTTTAAATCTGATGACCTCAGGATCACATACAGAAAGCATTCCTATCTTATCTTTAAGACTATTAACTCTGTTAATTGTCCAGCTCTCTATATTAAACGTAATCATTCTTTCTGACTCTGGCATAAAAATAGAGCACAAGCTAATAAAATCAAGGTTATTTCCATAAAAGTCTTCCTGAAAATAAAAACAAATCTCAAACTACTATCACTTCTGAAACAGTTCTGGGTTTCTTTTTTTGGTTTTGTTTTTTTTTTTTTAAAGGAGAAATATGTCCTTTTATCTTTCCAGCTTAGTAAAAAATGTAGATCCCCAGAATAGAGCCTTAATTTAAATGTTTTTTTGTTTCACATGTATTCTGAGTAAGGAACACATTGTCACAGTATTTCCTGGTTTGCAAGTACTGTGAGTTGTGGTGCACATATGTGGAAGACATCCTATTTTTGTCAATAACCTGGCATATTTATTCAGCATGTTGATAAAACACACATATTGATCTGTTTCCCCTCCTGTCTGCTGGCACACGTGGGACAGGGTATGTGTGGAGTCTGTACCAACCAACCCTTATGAAACCGTACGAGTTGAGCCAGAGTGTCTCCTTACTACAGTAAAATCAGACAAAGATCTCCAAGTCAGAGAGTTTATTTGCCAAGAGCTTGCTACCCGAGAAGGGGAGTGCAAATTTTCGGCACACCTGTGGGCAATCTCATCTTTGGCTTACAAACATACACGCCCTCGTAATACCAGAGACTGAGCTTCCCTCTCCTGTAACACACCCTCAGTGCCAGGGAGAACACTGCCAGTCACCATCACATCAGCTCTGCTGACACCCATCCCCAAGTATTTCATAAATGATCCGTGAGTAATGACTAGGAAATGTTTGCTCGTCTTCTAAAACATATAAAATTATGACGTGCTTGTCATGGAAAGATTTGTAACACTGTGGTATTGCTTTATTTGATAGAGATTGCTGGATTTTTGTTTTTTAAATAAATAAAAATGTTAGAGCTGGATCAGATCCAAAAATCAGTGATAAAGCACAAACGTGTATTAAAGTTTATATGTGTATTCCCAAGCTGCTTGGAAAAGAAATAGCCTTTTGTGCTGAAGACTTCAGTAACATGATGGAAACATGGCTACAGTTTTCTACAACTCTAAAATACTACAGCAAGTCTTTTAAAGTTGTCACACCCCTTTCCCCCCACCCCTCCAAAAAGTTCCTAGCCAAACAAGGACAAAGTTGTTTTTGAGCTGGTTAATGTTGAAGGGTTTTTCAGAACAATTTGTGAATCATGAGAGTAAATGCATAGCACAACAGCTGTTCCCACTAAGGTGACCATAGGCATCATCTCACACTCACTTCTCAAATTCAGCACCAACTATCAGATTTAATGAGTAAATTCATGGCATTTAGATGCTTCTGTGCCTTTTCATCTTGCATCTTTCTTTTTGATTTTGTCCTGAAAAATTTAGTGGTTAAATAAAATGCTAGAAAAGCAAAGCCAGAATTGAATAACAGGTTTTCACAGCACACTTATTAGGCAAGGGCGTAAGATGAGCTGCAACAAATCATGCCAGGTGAAACCTAAGTACAGATCTTTGTGGGAAATCTAGCCTAAACCTGTTTTCATTTCACACATTTTTAGACACTTAGACCACCCTAGGCTTCCTGTAAAATGAAGATTCTTGGACATATTGAATATGCCTCTTTTTTCATTTAAATTGGTCATTCATTATGTTGAGTTCCACTCTATCATACAGCATACATAGTTTTAATATGTTATGATGAGGCTTGGTTTTAGTTTTTTTTTCATTTTGGCATAACAAGGAACAGACAATTATTGTGAGGTCTGAATTGTCTTTATGGTTTTGGCTTCAAAAATGATTTGTCATTCAGAACAACTGGCTACAACTTCAACAGTCATGAATGTGAATAAACATAGACACCAAAGAACATGCCTGGCTTCTGACTTTTCAAACACTATGGACCCACCATAAAGCATGTTTTTCAAGCTTGAATAATCCCAAAATAGTTATAAAGATAAGTAGTCTACATCAGAGTTTCAAAGCTGAGTAATAGATCTGATACTCCAAATTCTATGAAGTGCAATTTTAATCTTGCATATACCTCGGTCTTTGCCCTGTCAGTACTTGAGGGGAAATATCAAAGGAATATGAAAGCTCTAAAATATTTTGAGCCTAAAGAATTCTTGCTACAGGATAATTCTGAAGGTAATTTACACTCACTGAGGATACAGTCCACTTTCAGATTCTCCCTCCCTATTCCAAATACAATTCTCTCCCTCTTATTCTCAAAGAGTAAATGATTTATTTATTCACTTTATACACCACAATGTCACTGAGGGGATAGGTTACTAGGAGAGCAACAGTAATATAATGGTGTCATATGCAAAGAGAAGATGTTACATCCACTACTTGAGGTCAAAGCTATCCGGTTTATCTGATTTTATTTATCACTTACACATGCACACATACATACATCAGCGAGTGAGCCGGGTAGCATCTCACAAAGTGCAAGACACATTCCAGTTCGCAAACCCTTAGTTGTACTCTCTATTTAACAGAAAGGTGTTTTGAGGATGATTCTCGTATTCAGGCATAATCTGCGTATATCTTCTTCATTTTGCAGCTGCCCTGTGCCACTGTTTGTCAATGGTTTAGTGAAGCCCGTGGTGCACCTGTGCTTGGTGGTTCTGCAGCTGCACTCTCCAGCTCTTGATTATCTACCAGATTCAAGACAATTTTTACTATTGTTACTATTTCACTTCTTTATTACTCTCACGTTGCAGTGAATTTCTTCAACTAAGGCAAGCTGGATTACACCTATAACTGTATGGCAGCAGCTAACTTTCTTCTGAGATTTCTCAGCCTATAACTTAGCATAGGACAGCCTTTTACTGAATAATACCACTGCTGAAGAGTATGAAACAGTCAAGGAAAAGCCATCTTGCAGCCAAGAGGTCAAACGTGAACCACTGCATATAAGGGCCACCACTAAATGTCAAGAACCAGCTCTACAACTGCCCTGATGGAGAACATTGTGTCTGGGTGTTTCGAAGAGTCAAGGCCACGATGGTGCCTGTTGAAGAAGCACAATTCTAAGGGAAGATTTACAGGGATGGCTAACAGTGAAGTGGAAGCTTGATAACAGTCATTCAAAAAGAAGGCTGAGGGGTGACCCCATTGCTCTCTACAACTTCCTGAGAACAGGAAGTGGAGAGGGAGAGAGGCGCATCTGATCTCTTCTCCCTTATATCCAGTGATAGGCTAAGTGGGAATGGTTCAAAGCTATGTCAGGGGAGGTTTAGACTGGACATTAGGAAGCGTTTCTTTACCAAGAGTGTGGAACACTGGAACAGGTTTCCTGGAGGGGTGATCAATACCCCAAGACTGCCAGTGTTAAAGAGGCATTTGGACAATGTCCATCAAGTCTTTAATTTGATCAGCCATGAATTGGTCAGGCAGTTGGACTAGATGGTCAGTGTAAATCCCTTACAACTGAAATAGTCCATACTATTCTAATCAAGTCTAGTCTAGTATTCTAATAGATTCTATTCAGTCAGAATACAGTATGCTAGGTATAACAGTGAGGTGGTAAATACTGAGTACACAGAGTAGCTGTATTTCTTTAACTAGCCATTCCAGGAGGATGTCCACAGTAGATTGCAACATATGTGAATATCAAATATTATGCAGATTTAAAATCTTGTTTTATGTATACATATGTATGTATATAAGTATGTACACATAGGAATTTATTGTCAGGTTTTTTGTGACAGCTGGATATGCCTCCTGAATTGATGGGGGAAGCTCTTCCTCCTGCGTACAGGATCTTAGTAATTCTTGACATTGTATTGTCCATGTGCAGATTCTCCCCAGGAGCTAACAGTAAATCAGTATTTCACCAGTTCAATTCATTCCCGTGCTTGTTTTGTGTCCAGATTTACAGTAAATTTGCTAACCCTATCTGAGGTTAGCAGGCACCATTAGAAAACCATGCATATTTACGGGGAGGAAGGATAAAAAATAGGATACTCTTGCTTTTTACATAGCAACAGATCAGGTTTGCTCTTAGGTATGTGAATTACTATTTAGTCCTTAATATTTCTATTTTATTCTTGAAAACTCACAATAGCCATAAAGTGTTGACAGTTTAAAGGGCTTAAAGGATTTTTGTAGCATAGAATTTTGTGGTGAGATTTCCTGAGTTACAGGTAAAAGAAAGTGGAGACACTTGTTAATTATTTGCTTAAATCAGGTAACTTATTTTTTTCTGCTACACACAAGAAAGTTAATCAGAGAGTTGTCCTGGAGAGTAGAATGAAATGAGAAGTAAAGAGGAAAGAGTTCAGGCATAAGATAAAACCAAACCATCGAGATATTGATAAGCAAGACCAGGCACTCCTGTTCAGTCATCCCCAGGTGATTAGTAATTTCTTAATAAGCGTTCTTGGCAGGTTTTATGCAAACTTGCTCATAAAAAATGCTTTATATAGCCAGTTAGATAAATTTGACTTACAATTTATCCAGAGTTATCTTGAGAAATACCATATAATGAGATTTTTTTTTTTCACAGATAAACACACTTGCCTTTGTCATACACAATAAAAGAGTTCAAAAAAAGGTTAACCAGTATCAAGGCAAGGTTTGTTCGGGATTCTGTTTTTTCAGCTTGCCTAGAATCTTTCTTTTCTATGTGATCAATTAATCACAACAAGTCCTCTAATTTCTATATTCTATCCCCTGCTGAATGAGTTATGTATTCTACATAACGTTTTAAAACAAACTCAGTACACTTCTGCACATGCTAGTGACTATGTAACTCTTGGTCCTGCGTAAAAGGCTAATTAAATAACAGACAAGTGCCATTATTTTCAGTTACTCTGTCTAAAATTAAAATTTTTAACTAGAGCATAAACTGACTCATCACATTCCCACAGAAAGAACGTTGTGTCAACACACTTGACTTAACTCTTCCAAGACACTAGCACGGTTATGCTGAGCTTAACAACTTCTCTCTTTTTTTATTGTTACAAAAATCAGTTAATGAGAAGTTCAGAGCATATTAAAGACTACCAGTTTAAATTGAAAGTATGACAAAGGAACAGAAAATTCAAAATACTACCTGAACAAAAGAACAATATGAAAGCATGAAGGCATATAATCTGTTTCAACCATATTTTGGATCAGCTCCTTAAAGTACCAAATTAACTTGATTTTACGCATCAAATAAATATGAAGTTTTTAGAACAACTCACAGCCTTGGAAGGCATGTGTGTAAAATACCCTGATTTTCATAAAATCATAGAATGGTTTGGGGTAGAAAGGACCTTAAGGATCATCTAGTTCCAAGTCCTCTGCCATGAGCAGGGATACCTTCCACTAGACCAGGATGCTCAAAGTCTCATCTAGACTAGCCTTGAACACTTCCAGGGATGGGGCATCCATGACTTTTTTCTCTGGGAACCTGTTCCAGTGCCTCATCACCCTCAAAGTAAAGAATTTCTTCCTAGCATCTAATCTAAATCCACTATCTTTCGGCTTAAAGCCACTCCCCCTTGTCCTATCGCTCCATGTCCTTATAAAAAAATCCCTCTCCGTCTTTCTTGTAGACTCCCTTTAAGTACTGGAAGGCTACTCTAAGGTCTCCATGAAGCTTTCTCTTTTTCTTAAAATAATTATATTTCTTAAGAGAACAAAGTCATTATTGATTTCAGCAGACATAAACTGACAACAGTATATCCTTGAAAATACAAACAGGGCTGTGCTAAGAATCAGGGAGGTCCTAGACACCTGACATCTTTATGGGCAGAGGCATCTACATTCTAACCACTGTAAATTCAGATTCCAGTGAGTACAAAGTCGAATCCTCTGGAGAAGAAGCTTAAGTCTAGGCTTTGCTGTACATATACAGATTCACTCTTTAATTGGCCAGTTGTAATCTCTTTAGTTTTAACATGGTAGGAGTGTGCCCAGGTAGGAAGAAGACATTGCACACTGTGACTTCAAAGAAATACAAATATATCTGCTCCCAACAGTTTTTAAACAGTGATTTAATAAGCTCAAAATCAGTAGAAGTCCCTTTTAAAAGCTGATGATAAATATTAGAAATCTCTCTAACTAGCGAAGACAGAACACTGATCAAGCTTAGCAGAGAAAAATTCACTGGCATAGAAAATAGGAGAGAAGTGGTCCTGCAAGGCTGTAATTAGTCTCTATCTCTAGAACAAGTAAGAGGAAACTTTGATAAATGGACATAGGTGCAGTTATGAGTAAAAACATAATGCAAATCATCAAGACGCAATTTGAAAAATTATGTGTAGCTGCAATAATGTAGGTTACATGATCAAGTCTACCTTCAATATTATAGATAACAGTTGGGTCTGGATTGTTTTTCTGAACATCAACAATATTCATGTGGCCGTGTTCCTTGTTTTTAATGTATTTAGATAGGTAGGCTCCATCATTTTAACTGAGAACTTTGCAGTCAGTAACATTATTTCCCTATCTGTGACAGGGGGGACAAACTATCTTCCCCTTTTAATGAACAGAGAAATGAGGCAAAGGACAACTACAGGTAGTGTTTATGACACTTGACTCCACATGTTTACAATGCAGTCACTTGCATACAAACTAAACTTCTTTTGTACACAATGAACAAAAACATGTAACCAGATTCCTCAAACCTATCTTCAACAGTAGCTTGAACTGAATCACCTCTCAAAACAACCATTTCTTCCCTCTGGTTGTCTAATGAAAGTGCTTAAACAAATGCAAAGTTTAGAGTTAGGTGAGGTGAATTTATGCAAAAAACTCCCCAAAATCTTGAGAAGAGTGCTGAAAGTGGAGACCCTGGATGGAGACCCACCTCCTGCACTCTCCACTGGAGCACTTTCTCAAAACTGAAAATATATCACATTGAACAACTGCTACAGCTTATAAATAGCAGAAAAAAACATCCTTTATCTCATTTTAAAACAAATTCATTATATCTTTATCCTCTAGATCAATAATGAATGTTTGCACCAACTTAAAATACATTTCAGAGGACATGAGCTTCAAGGAGAAAGTCAGTCAACTTAAAAAAATTGGCCACATGTGAAATCATAAAATGACACACTATACCAAGTGAGGATTAACAGAATCAGACTCAGGTATCGCTGTATTTGATACAAATGGAGATAAATGTAATATAAACCAAAAATAAGCTAGATGCAGAATATTCCTCCTAATAGACAGCGACAAAGCAAGTAACTTACCATACCTAAATGTGGGATGGTTGTCCTGCATGGTCTTGCCTGCAGCTCTGGTTTGTGCATATGTACCCAAGATCCCTGTGACCAGAGAACAGGACTCTATAATTTCCTTTAGAAGATGCACCAAGCATCCAGGCTCATTTCCTAGCTGATACCTTCTCTGGCCTGGGCAACCAGAAATATAGGATATGTGGAAGAGACAGTGTCCCACCTTGCTGGGACACTATTCAAGTGCATCTCCTGGGCCAGAACTGTGATGCACTTACTACACAGTCACTGGAAGCTAAGCTGCCTTATCAAAGCTGCAATCTATGTTAATAAAAAGAAGAAATCACAACAGATCTGTTACATTTATCTTAAAAGACACATAAAAGTTGTTGCATTCCAAAGTTTTGGTGTTTTTTTAAAACAATGCAATCTCTTTTTTTTTTTTTAAAAAAAGATAGGCATCTTTTCATCTGATTAAGGAGCAAAAGCAGCTGTGAAGTGTACTGTCTACTGATTAAATGCCCTGATAACACCTAAAATTGATTCATTTTCCAGATAACATTGTTTTAATTAGACACGAGAAAATATCTTAGGTGACAGTCCACTCTTGGTGAGTTTTGTAAATACATCAGCATTTAAAATACATTAGTATTTAAATACCCCTATCTGATTAATGAGAATGGCGAAAGTAACTTCCTGTGAAAATTTAGTCTTTCAACTTCAAAAAAGAAGCAGTAGAAAAGAATATCCTAATCAAAAAGAACAATTTGTTTAGGAATCAGGAAGGATGAGTCCGTAGCAACAGTGTACAAGGAAACAAAGATGACTTCACTTAGGTGATGGAAAGGTCACTATGGGGCGTATTCTAACCGCTTATGTTAAAGTTTTATTACACATAGAATAAATAAGCCATTTGAAAACTTTCAGAATCTGCATCGGAGTGGAAAAATGGAGGTAACAATATTTTGTTTCTAAGGTATTGTAAGGTGTAGAGTCAGAGTCTAGCAATTGTAGTGACTCCACTATACTAAGCACCAGCACAACAGCTGAACCAAAGAGAATATCAGCGTTGGCTGTTTGAAGTGAAAGTCCTGCTTGGTCTAATAAAGATGTGACTTCTTGGTAAAACTTGGGTTTGCCTGGGCTTTTGAGTAAGTACAACTCAAATACTGAAACTTCTTTGTTACATTTTTTAACACATAATAAATGTTAGGGATGGGAAACATGACAAATATTTTCCAGTTGAAGATTGATGTGACTTGTCTCATTTGATCTGCATAGTGTTCTTGGAGAAAAAAAAAAAGAAACAAAACTACAGCACTGTTGTCAACTGTTATCTCGGAAGGAACATTTAAAAAAGAAACCTGAAATCCAATCATTCCTAGGAAGTGTGGCAGAAATAACTACTTTAGAACCTCAAAGTGTTGAGAATCACTGAATACTAAAATGACAAGAAGATACAGTCTTTGCCAAAAATAGTTTTATTTTACATAAATGAAGTCATATTTTTCATTATTTAGAAGAGAAAAACAAAGAGAAGACTCAAAGGCGAAACAGGACACTGGGTTCTTTGCTAATTTCCAAGACTGAAGAGAATTAACATGACTAAAGTAATATTGTAGCAGATTGCTGTGCTATATTGTTTTGAAGAGAAGGAAGAAAAAGAAAAGGAAAAAGAGAAACAAAAAGGAAAAAGAAACAAAGTACAAAATATTATTAGCAATATTATTTCCTGAAGGGAATCTGAATATAAAACTCAGTCAAGTAAAAAGAGCAACCGGAGTGAACTAGAAGACTGGGCATTTGTGTAACACTCCTTAATAAGTTTTATGAGTCCAAAAGGAGTAACTGTATGAAATATCACTAGGGACACGAGGAATCCTGAATACATTCTTAATCTTTTATTCAAGGATCTCAGGAGATCATTGAGTTCAACTTTCTCCTCAATGCAGGTCACATCAGGTTGCTAAGGGCTTTAACCAGTCACATCTTGAAATGCTTTGAAGGATAGAGGTTGCCTAACCACTCAGGGCACTCTATTCCTTCACTGGACCTGGTCTCCCCTAGTCCTCAGAGCGGGAGTTTTTCTCTTTTCAGCCAGTGTGAAATTTTTTTGTTTCAACTTACATCCATAGTCTTCTCTCCTCCTATCTGCACCACAGTGAAAGTTCATCTTTTCACAAACAGCCTTGAGGTACCAGAGGCTGTTGTGAGGGTCCCTCCCCCGAGCCATCTCCAGGCTGAAACAACTCTGGTCCATTAGCTTCTCCCCAGCTGGGCAGGTGTTCCAGCCTCTGAACATCTTGGTATCCCTCCAGTGAACTTGCTCCAGTTGATCCATTTATTTCCTCAAAGAAGGGTGCGAGTAGACAGGGAGAAGAAAAAACTGAATGGAATATTTTGGATGTCATCTAACAAGTGCTGAGTAAAAGGAAATAATAATTTCCCTTGGTCCTGCTAATACAGCCCAGGATGCTGATGGTCCTCTGGCTCATGCTCTGCTTGCTCTCTGCCAAGACCCTTTGGTTCTTCACAGCAGAGCTCTTTCCCAGCCAGTCCTCTAATTCTCTCCCCAATACAGGATTGTTCTCCAGTTGTCCCCCAGTGCCACAATTCTCAGTCCAATTTTCATTCACTAGGAATCACACCACCTTTCTAGCCTGCCCAGGCTACATTACTACAGCATTTCCTATCTTTTAGGTGTATACCTAAATTAAATTACCATGATGGACTTGGTTTGAAAAGATTGACTTAGCTGTCTCAAACAGTTTTAATTAAAACACTGCCATATCTGTTCATTTAGCCAGAATAAGAAGCCAGTCAATCACTTCCATCAGTACTTCTGGACCTATTTCCTAGAGCCAGCAGAACTCTTCTACACCTCCTCCTGTCTGTCATTCATATGACAGTGAATGGCATTTCTGGTTCCATCTGCACAAGGAGGGGAGTTACAAGCTGCCATTACAGCTGGAATTAGGAGCACTAATGGCTTGCCAGCCACAGTCAGGGCACAAAAATGTGGATCTTACTGAAGATTAAAAGGAGTTGGTTTGCCCATCTCAGGGAAGTGAAGAGGGAGAGGCAGTTTATTCTACAAATAAACCAAGCTACATAGGGGGAAAAACTATTTAGAAAATAAAACAATGTTGCCATAAGAGCAAAGGTATAAATTCGAGGCTGGCAAGTGGAAAGCTTCCAAACATGTCAAGGTTAAGCCACTGCAACAAGCCTCCTCCATTTGCATAGCTAAGGAACCTGACTGATTTTAAGACATGGAGAGAAATTTATGAAAGGTATTACATAGGTTGGGGATGTCAGCCAAGTTGGTGACTCAGGAGATCTCTTGTCTTATGTTTGCTGAACATCGTGACTATTTTTTTAAAAGTGGTCAATGGACAATATCAAGTGTATTATTATAATTATAAATTAAATAAATATAAATGACAGAAAGTTAACCTCAGTGTGATAAGCAATTAACCGAATTATGCTGTGATTGCAGCTGATACATAATTAACAACTGCTGCAAATTATGTTATCCATCTAATTTGCCAAGATTGGAATAGTATTATTCTTAGGCATCTTTAGTAAGTTCTGCAGTAATGTGCACTTGAGTGAAGTGCTCTTTACTAATGTGTTCAAATTCACAAAGCTGTTATTAGAATTGCAAATAAGATATACACCAGCATCATTTCCTCTGCCCATCATTTTCTTTTCTTTGGAACTATTCTTGACAGAAAATCAAATTGTAACAAGTCCAAAGGATGTTTGCACAAATTGAGCAAAAGTAGTGTTAATAAACATGAAAAATGTGCAAAAAGTCATTGTGATGAACCAAGCGCGACTGAATTCAAAACACATGGGTTGCTGCTGAGTAGAAAGGAACAAAAATCATGAAGCTCACTGGGGGACAGAGGAAAACATTCAAGTTAGAATTCACTTAAAAAGTGGAAAGGGGAAAAATACTTTTTGAAGTCACGTATATTTAGTTCTGGACCTGAAGAGTACCTGACCATTCAACGTGTAATGAAAGCAGTAGAAAAAATCATCACCTTTCAAGGACAAGGATTTAAGGTCAATACATGCTGGAGTCACAAAGTCCTTAATTAACTGATTAAAGCATCTTTCTTTTATCTTTAAAAAAGAAAGAAGCAACTAGTGGTTCACAGGTCTTCTGTTCAACTTTTCCCAGAAGGATACTGGAAAATCTGGAGAAAGTAATAAGATATGATGAGGGAACACCTGCCTGATGAGGAGCACACACAGTCTTGGGTGGACAAAATAATATCATTTAGCAAAAGTTTGTGGGGTTTTGGTTCCATCAAACTATCACCAGCTTCTCTGATTTCATAGGTATTTATATGGCTTTCAGAAGCACATGATCTTTACAACTGATGCACCTGCAAACAGTCATCAATTTCTGAGTGAGTGGCATGTTGAAATAGGACAGCCAACGATACAGTCTTTAGCCTCATCACCCTCAAAGTAAACATGTAGCAGGAGATTAGTCAAGCATGTAGCAAAACTTTAATTACACTCAGAAAACTGCAGAGCACAGAAGCTTCAGTTCTCCATACATAGATGAGGAAAGGCTGATTTCCTAGGCTGTTTCCATCCTCATCTCTAGGTAATACCTGCAGCCAGTAAGAGTAAAATAAATGCTAAGCTACCTGTAATGCAAACCAACTATGCTTCTAAATAAAATTCTTATTTGGATTATAAAGGTTGAGAATACAGTGTTTTCACTCAAGGTACAAAGGCATTTCTGAAGATTAAAGAAAATGCATATGCCATCAGACAACGCTGGTGCCAGATTTTCTTCCACTTGTAGAACAAAAAAGCATAGAATTTATACAACACCTTGAAATACTATCTGGAAGGATTACATATGGAATAGGAGACAAAATGGTTTTTAAAACTGCAGTTCTGTTGACACAGAAGCATATGAATAAAAAATCCCCTGCTCTTTGGATGACTAATGTTTAGGTACTGAGTAAACCACATAGTAAAACAGGATTTGCAGTAGAAAAGCCTGAAAGAAAAACAATTTTAATTTGACTACGTAGAGAGAGTTTCGAAAAGGATGAAGGCATGAAAGAAACAAAGGGGCATTTTGTAGTAGCCTCGCTACTTGTCTTGGGTGAACTGCACTTCAAGATGCTAAACTTTAGCTAGGCAGTCACTATCTGTTTATGGGTTTACGTATATTTATTTCAACATTACCTGTTAATTCTATACATTCTTATATATGTGTAGTCTGTACCTTTAAAAGCAACTCTTAAATACAAACAAAATATACGAGTCACTCATAAAGTTCTGAAAGACAATTTATTTTCTGTATCCCAAATATAACTTCATGTTATTAGGATACAAAGAAAAGCATGTAATTTTAAGGTTTTTGTATTTCAAAAACATCCACCTGCTTCAGCTAAGACAGCGTTCTTTGCTTTGCTTTTTACATTACTAGAAACTTTATGGGTCATACATCCTTCGTTCCCTTGTAAGAAAATGACAACACAGAAAATCACTTCTAAACACCAGGGATGAAACTAACTCCCCTTATTTAGATACAACAGGACTTTAGTCAAGAACAGAGATTCTTACAGTCTAAATTGTAAGTCTGCTGAGGTACTACATTCTTTATTGATCTTGTAAACTGCAGTGCATGCAAAATAGGAAGCAGTAAAATTATTAGCCCATCAGTACTTTCTGTCCTCGTAAGTGATACAGTTACACCAGTATGCCAGATTGATTCTGGCAATATCTGAAAATTGGAGTATTTTATACAATAAACATATATAAAATTAATTCTCATCTGCATATTTTCATGCATAGGCCCTGGATCAGAAATATACCATTTGGCTAACAATGGAAGAAAAACACATTACTTGAAATGACACAGCCTCTCCCACTGGGGTCACCAGAAATCAGCAGGGGTACTAAAGTGAGGATGAAGCCTAGAAATGGATGTGTCCTTTAAGGCCCTCTGTGCCTTTCTCCTTACCCTCACTTATCTATGCAAGGTAAATCAGTCTCTCCATCATCCATGATGAGGAGAAGTTGGAATCTCTATGGGAAGCACACACTTTTCTATATACCTCTTTTACAGCTACATTTTCAGAACTCCCTTACACACCTAATTCTATAGTCATTAGTATGGCAATAAAATGACATAAAACGAGCAAAAAGCAATAAAGCAATCATATCCCAGCATGTTTATTTAGTTGTGGTCCTTAATAACAGAGACCTTTGCACCCACTGATACTGGGAGTGCTACTAATTCTCCTCTGCCTCAAATCTGTAGTTACCATTACTCTCAGACTTCTGCCCAATGTTTTAAAGCCTGCTTCACATGAACTGTGCAAGGAAAAAAACACCTCCCTGAAAGAAAGATCACTTTTATGGGAAAAAATAAAACAAAACAGAAAGCTTTGAAAATTCAGCCCAAATCTACTTGGATGTGAGTTAGATGCAATGAAAAATTTGCGTAGCTGCACTGAGGCTGTGTTAAAATGTGTAATGTATGCCTTAGCCTCTTAATGTACTGCCCAAATTCGCTGGAAAAATCAAATGGTGCTCGGTGGCTGTTGCTATTGGACTGTAGATATATGCTTAGTAGTAAGAAAGGTATTTAAAATCTAACTAAATGCTTGTGAATCTAATGGCAAATTGGACTTTCTCCAAAGTACTTAACAACAATCAAATTAAAGTTGTACTAATTACAGCATATTTTGATTAGTTTTAGAATCATTTCTATGTGAATTTAAAATCCATTCCTTTAAAATACTGCATCTTTTCAATTTATAGTTATCTATTAGCTATTTAAGTACAGTTTTCTCTGTCTTTACTTCACTATTTATATTATTTGCTAATAAGCTTTAAAAAATAACATTCCCATAAGGAGACACTCTAAAAATCTACACTGACTTGTGAATAACACAGAAAAGTGCAATTTTATCTAATTATTGTTAACAGGGACCAAGAACATGTCGTTGTTCTTCTGAAGAACCCACTGTGATTTAAAAATAGGCAATAACAATCTACCAAAAAAATCTGGGGACCAATCACAGTCCAGTGATTGGTCATAGTAACAATTAGAGTCATGGTCAAAAGGCAATTTTATTTTTTCTTCTTTAAAACATTCATAACAGATGTTTATAAAAGGGCAGTTACACATTTCTTATGAGAATTTGAACCAGATTGGTCTCTGAATCCCCTCCTTTTTAGTCTAAAAAAGAAGGCTTGGATTTTTCTTTAAAGTAATTGGGGAAGGGGTTAAATTGCATCTCCCCTGCTGTATGATACACCTGTTGCCTTGGTTGTTCCTCTCTTGCTCTCTCCATCTTCTCCAGATATTCACTCTTTTGGTTAGCCTTTTGTCAGACAGATTGCTTTTACTACAGATTCCAGCAGTGGTTTGTTTCTCTATCATGACCTCTGGGAATCTGTCATCTTTTAAATTGGAATGAGCTGCACAAATGTGGAAGCCCAGCCATAAAGTAACAACTACTCAGATGTGATTAGACCCACGTAACATGCAATATGATGCATTAATATTGTAAGCAAAACATGCAACAAGTTGTGTTTGCACAGGCAAGTGCATACAATATATAGAAAATGTATACTGCTTGGCAACATTCTACAAATTGCATTGTCTACATAGAAAAGCTGATCCAAAACTACCCTGGGGTAAAAATTCCCCTTTTCATTTGAATTTTCAAGTGTCCGAACAGTATACTGTTGTGCAAAAAGAAAGGGCTTACTGAAATAAAAGCACAATAAAAAAAGAGCTATGTGTTGAATTATTTCAGTGAGCTAGGATCCAAAGTAAAGCACTATGATAAATCACATCATTTTGCTTAAAAGCAGGGGAAAACAAAACATGGACACATGGAGGTAAAAAAAAAAAAAGACAAAATAATGGGAGAGAACCAAAACAAAACAGTGCCCCTTTCAGGATGATTGAATCTTGCTTAATCCATATTTTACTCTCTGATACATAATTTTACACTCTTGACAAAGCGTGGAAAAACATATGCAGCTTTTTGTCAACTTAATGCTTCCCTAAACTGAGGAGGCATTTCTGAATAAAGAAGCTAAAAATAAATAAGAAAACAGTGTTAATAATGGGGTCTGAATTATCCAGCAATAAAAAAATGAAAACAGTTTTAATATATTTAAATAGAACTTTCGTAACATAAATAGTAGTAACAAAACCACTGGCAACAAAAAAAAAAAGATTTGTAGCTGACTTACACAGATGACCTTTTAAAAAAAAATTACACTGCCTATATATACACTGTAGTGTGTTTACTTACAAGTTTAAACTATTGTAAGAACTCATAGTTAAAATGTAGCCAAGATGTACTTTACCTAATCTTAATAGCAAAATCTGGCACTGAGGTCTTGGATAAGCAAATATAGTCACATTAATACTTACAATTTTAGTTTCCAGAATGAAAATCAATACCAATATATCTGGATTAATGGAGTAATTAACAAAATATATAGAAAAAATAATGTCTACAGATTTATATTACAATTTTATTTTCAACACATATATATAGCATGCTTTTGTGTATACAGAGAGCTAGAAAGAGAAAGTTATGCAGTTTGGCTTAGGAATAATTTTATGATAGAGTCCTGTTTAAATGTAATCCCATTATCTCTACGGAAACGTGGTGATAACTTAAAAAGTTGAAAAATATGCATTTATACAAATATAGCAGATTTAAGTGTGGAATTTTAAGACAACTTCCAGAATTTTGTAAAGGTTCACTGTACTAATTCTTTAGTCATTGCAGTAACATTATCAGAGAGACCTGACAAGAATGATAACTATACAAAATTTCTTAAAAAGCATCTATAAAATGATCACACTGAAAAATGAAAAAAGAGGGGATAAGCTAGTTCTCATAGTGAAGACAATGTTAGTTGATCCAAATATGAAAAATTCTTAATTAAAGTTTTTAAAAAGTCCTTTAAAACTTTAGCAAATTGAAAATTTTTCTACCTTTAACAATAGTTAGATGCAACACTGAACCCAAGTTCATATGTACATCCATTTCTGCCAATTCTTTACTTCTTCTCTACCCAACTGAATTTTAGGTCCAGAGTTGCAGTACAGTGCCTTCTACCTGCCCAGTCAGCCAACAAGATTAATCTTTTTTCTCTTTGGGAACTTGTGACCAGTGAGGACCAGAATGATCAACCAGCTTTTTTACAACCTCTGGGTGAGATTAATCATGTCTCACCTTACAAGTCACTCAAGTCCCTGAAATTTTTCATTCTGTTACCCTTTCATGTCAGTCCTCTTTCTCCTTACCCTTTTCAATCTTATTAGGCTTTTATTTTCTTGAGTTAATGAACACAGACTTTTACCTCTCGCTCTGACAAGTTCATTGCTGAAACCACTGCTCATCAGAAGTATGTAAAAGCGAGTGGTATTAATTCTACGAGAAATGTTAGTTGGTCAGTGCTTTATCAAGCCACTGTTCTTGATTTTTCAACATATCAACATTAAGCTAAACAAATATGATCACACAGTAAACTTCCAATATTTAACTGAATGCAGTCATAAAGTATACCACTTGGTAACCAAATCCACAAACAAAACATGCAAATTATTACAAAGCAGCACTACATCTCAAACAATAGCAACGTGTGCTGTCTCCCAGGTAGTACTAAGGGATAAAGGGCACAACCCCTTTTAGTCTTAAAAAATTTCATTCAGTATACTTCTTGTAAACAAGTGAAGAAAGCTAACTAGAGCTCAAAGGAAAAAGTAGAACTAGAAAAGACAAATTCAAACCTAGAAACAAACATAAATCTAGAAACAGAAGCTCACTTGAGTCTGAGGATGAACTTCAGATGATGGCTGGACTGCAAGTCTGATAAAAGATCATCAAATTTTAGTCGGACCAGGAAAATATTTTTTTCAGTTATTTTATGCCATAAAATGGAAACTCTGCAATTGTTTTATGCTACAAAAATATTCACTAATGCGTTTATAGGCCACCATTAATTTTAGTGGAAAAGTCTGTTAATTATTGGAAGACATGGTATAGAAAACATTGAGCAAAGCAGGATCTAGTCTCCAGGAAATTAAATGAGATGAGATGATGAGATGAGATGAGATGAGATGAGATGAAGCAAACAGAAACAAGAAGAAACAGTGAGATATACCAGTCTGCCAATGTTCTTTTCACAGAGAACATTCTGTTCCCACCAGTTCTAAACATTGCAAGTGGTGAACAAAGAGATCATAAACCTGCTTATAATTCATCTTCTCAACAAAATATCAGTGGACAAACTGGAATGAGAAGTATCAACAAAACATAAATCAACGGAAGATCAAGTATCCCCACTGAAAGGAGCTGCGGAGATTTTTCAGAAGTATTCAGGTACCCTAAGATGAAAATACGGTTAGAGAACCCATGGTTCTTGATAATGGCTGGCCTCATCCTATTGGGAACCAGCATGCTGAAAAATATTCTCAACTGAAAAAATAAAAGAGGGAAGGAAGAACAGGATCACTGGCATTTAGAAGGGGCTGAATAAGAGTAGGTATCTTGCGCAGCAACTTCTCCAAACCAAACTTCTCGTACACACACACACACAGAGCAAGAGCATTCACTGTACCCACCATTCTCAAAGAGAACTAGCAACCACAACTATTTATGATGGTTTTGAATACTCTTCCTTTTGCTGGCAGACAAGATGACATGGCAGACATCATGTAAGATAGGTAGAATGTGTTTTACTAGACATCTAACTGCACCTTTTGGTGCATGAAAATTTGACTCCAGTTCTAAGTGTTCCCTAGAGTAGTAGGATGATAAGAGTTTGTATTCGCTAGAACTGTTTGGGGTTTGTCTTGAGCTCATCAGTTGTCAATTGACTGCAAATGATTAAGGCAATCATAAATGCTAGAGGGCAGTTCTTAGGGCTCAGTTTCCAATGAAAATGCAATGTCTTTTATAAAACAAAGTAGTGGGAAGTAAAAACATCAACTACATAACCTGAAAATTCTTTTTTTGTAGTAGGCATATCCTGAAAAAAGAGTCCAAGTTTGGTTTTCTGTTTTTTTGTTTCTTCTCCATGGATATGAGTTTCATGGGCGCAATATGCAACTAGCAGCTCTAAATTAAATGCATTATAAATCTTAATTTAAATATCTCTAAATTAATTGAAATAACTGAAATAATTTAAAATATTAGCAACTATTAATTAAAAACATTTTTCCTCCCAAACTGATTTCCATGTACCTAAACTGCATCTGACTCTACTACCAGCCATATTTTGATATACTAAGACAACACAGCCAGTAGCAATTGAGAAAACATATTATATATAGCACTTCACCATGAAATTCCAGATGAGTTAATGATACATAATGGCCTACAATTCATGTGTGACTTACTTTAGCAAATCTCACTGATACAGCAATTTAAGTGTGCTGTATCAAGACTGTACTAAGTATAATCAAAGGGGCTTGAAGAAAAATCAGCAGAAATTACAAAACACTTAATAGAAAAGAAAGTGCCATTCTCAGAAGTTCAGCGAACTTGGTGTTGTTTGACTCTTTTAACACATCTGATTTATTAGGATTTCCAGTGCAGAAGTTGTGAAGAAAAGAACTAAAGTGTCAGTGCTCCTTAGTACCCTGCTCCTTACCCAAAGCTAAGGAAATAGTTACAGAAACCTGTCCAGTATCACTGGGATGGCTGCCATCTTGATTGACACTAAAATGAGGTGTAAGTGTACCTTTGCAAGCTCTCTTTCAACTTTTTAAGTGGGTTACCAAGTCCTTATCCAATACCTAATATATGGATACACATTAGATGTACCTTGTGGCAGCAGGTCTACAGTAATTACAAACTTTGCAACCTCATGAATCAACTCCTCTCAGTAAATCTTGATGGATAAATCGAACAACAGAAGCCCCTTGAATATCTGCTTATCTGTGCAAGTCTCTGTGTGACTTCCTTAGCAACTTCCTTTCATTACGAAGCTAAACTTAAACCTGATCCTAGCCCTGCCCTTTGTTTTCTATTAAACAATCATTAATCCAGGAAAAATCTTCCATATTAACCCATGATATCTTTGCTTCTTAACATGCTTTTCTGAGGAAATTTGCCAAAGGCTTCTTGGAACATTAACTATACTGTAACAACCTCTAAAATCACAACCAGAAAGCACTGGAAGGTCCTGAACCTGACATACCCCAGCTTTGCTACATACTGCCCTGGGATGAGGTCTGGAAGGGCACTGGCACTCTTGCTTCCTTCTCATTAACACTGTTGGCAGGAGAGGAGCTGTGGTATTTGCTTGCTCACAAGACAATACAATCAGAGACCAGGACACAGGGAGCACAGATCACAAGGATGGCCACTGAGGCATACCTCTGTCAATAACATATCTTTATCCCTTGTACCTAGTGATTCCTTGAAGAGCTGCAAGCTTATGCAGTGTGCATCTCATTGCAAAAATTCTTTTTATTAGACTTTTTTTCATCGAGTTTAGACTATAGTTCTACAAATTTCATCTGCAACCCTTTTTACAAAATAAACTACAAAACCCAAACCAAAACAAAAGGCATAGTATTTACCATTTTCCATGGCCTTTGATGCAGGGGCACAGGGTGACAGACACAGACTAGTGAGACAGATTAGTAAATATGAATTGTAACAAGACAGTTGAAATAATAATAGCTTCAAATACCGTCTTAATTGTGAACAGCATGAAAGTAATGCCAGCTGTACCAATACTATCTGCAAGAACTTACTGGGGAAAAGTTAAAGAGGTGAGACAAAATACATCTGAATTAGAGCAAAAGGAATTCTGGTTCCCCATTTCCTGCCACCACAGGAACCACCTCACTGCTGGTCACCCAGCCACCTTGGGCTCTTGACGGCAGCTCGTTCACTGCAGCCACTGCCAAACAGACCAGTGATAATGGGCTCAAGTAAAACCAAAAAAATCCGCTCTGTGATCAAACAGCCATGGAAACTCACAAATAATAGATGCTGGAGCACAGTCAACAGCATTCATTTGCTTAAGAAGGTCCATTTTTATATGGTGTATATTATTAAATTTTAGTGTTTAAGGATGGTTTGGAAAATACCAATGCAAAGTGAAGGAAAAAAAACCAAGCAGAACTCCAAGCAGATAGTAGGGAACTTAAAACACCTTTTCCTATTAAAAAATATAAATAAAAATTCAGCTGACACATAATTGGGGAGAAAAGACATTGCAATAAGATTTTTTTTAAGAGATCTGGCAGAACTAGGCTATTTCCACAAAAAATATATCCTGAAGCATAAACTTTACCATTATTTTCTCAACTATCTTTATTCACCTAATAGAAATACAAATTTGTGTAACTGTGTAGATGCAGAGATTCTTTCTGTAATCATATTGCCTGAGTATATGCTTTTAATTAATAAACTGCAGATATAATAATTACCTAAAGCTAAATTACTGGTTTTACTTCATATTACCTGTCCGTTATCTTCAACAAAAATCCACAAGAACAAGATAAATGTCTTTGCCCTTCTGCTACTGTTACAGTGGAAATCTAAAGATTCAGGGCTGTTTAGAATCAGTTTTTATAGATTACATGGAGTTTGAAATAGTGTAGTTAATTCACACACATAATGATGGACCATCTACAGAAATGTCATTTTTGGCAACAATGGCCACTTCTCAATAGGAAAAATGTAGCTTAACTAGATAAAGAGACCAAAACAGGTCAAACTACCTTATTAGCAACAGCTCCCCTATGAAAAGTGTGCATCAAAATCTAACACCAACTCACCATTTTTCCCCAAGACCAGACATTATTTTCACCAGAAGAAAATGATCTGTAAAAGAATGTGTAACAGTGCCCTCTGGTGAGAATTTGCCTGAGAATATGTTTGCCTTGTAAGGGGAAAGAGATTTTAGTGGCAGCACTGATCAGCAATTCGGACAATTTTGCAAACTGAATTATGGAACTTTTCAAAACCAGCAATTAAGAAATTGGGCATTTTGAGATTATAATTGCTTGATGCTCATTTTGAATGAAGAACATTTATGCTCATTTTTTAAAACACAAACTTGCATGACGAAAGAGACAGTAGCCTTGACTAGGTGAAGATTTATGAGTGCTATAGACAGCATAGCTACTTTTATGGCTGAGAATGTAACAGATCCTAAGCAAACACCGATAAGTCCTTTATTCTTCTGAGAAGTATCCACCCACCAAGTGTCCTGACATTGGAAAACCCCACAGTTTTGATAAGAATGTAGACCAACTAACTGTAGGAAACAATTTCTTATGTCAGTTGAAAACATTCATCAAATATTTTGTGGGCAAGGGCTGCATCTTCCTCCATTACTGGACAACAACCGCCACATTTTCAACCCTACTGAAATGTGGTAACCCTACTGAAATATGTAATATATCGTATACATATATATATATATTCAGCCCATAAAATACATGTCTATGTATGTATACATGTATATATGCATATACACAGTAAATTAAGTTAAAATATTGGAAACACTTGTAACTGAACCAAGAGTAACGTTCTACTTTCACAAAGTTTAACTGTCAAACACAACAGGAGGTACTTAATCAAAAATAGTCAATAGAAAATTGTGATCATGGTGGATGCTTGAAAATACCATTCTGGTCTAGCTTATTACCTGCTATCTGGGATGAAACCAAGGGCAGTTTTACTGTGAATTTCATGGTCCTTCACCATTACCTCCCAATGATCCCATCTGCTGTCTTTGAAAGTACCATGGCAGTTGCTTTCAGCCTCCTCAGTGCAATCTGAACTGCAGCAGTGTTCTCCTAAGGAGAGGAAGACTTAGGGAAGGTACTAGAGCTGTTTGTAACTATGCTGTTTATACTGCATGAGTATGTGAACTCAAAGGAAGTATTACCCTAGTCAACTTATCTATCTCTTATGACAATCATTCTTCTCACGGATATCAAGTATGCCTAATCACCCTTTTGTTCTTACTGTGGAGACTAATTAACTTCATGGTTTTTAAGGAAAGAACTGGGCAGTCCCACTTGGTTGTTTAACAAATAACCAGCTGTCCCGAGAGGTTAAATCACTTCCAGCTAAGTTCTTTTGGGCCATGCATAAACATCAAATAAAACCCCACCACAGCACGCAGCAGCAAGAAGTGGGG
>VZRE01005993.1:78021-92573 GCA_013396775.1 Cephalopterus ornatus | reverse complement strand
AGTGGGGGGGAGGGGGGGGATAGGACTGGTAAAATGTCATCAGCAAATTAAAAAATATGACTTTGGACTATTTTTACATGTTTGTTCTATTTATTATAGAGACATCAGATATTGTAGGTCTTGGTTATATTCTACTGTCTGTCAAATGTATGCATTACCCTCCTCTTACACCTTTACTTAATGTGTCAAAACATCCAGCTATCAACTTTCCCAAAACAGAGGCACTGGCACCTTCAAAGGTTTCAAAGCTAATCAATTTTACACACACACACACACACACACACACAAACACACACAAAGTGTGGAATGTTGACAAAGACAACAACAACAACAACAACAACAAATTAAAATACTTTCGAAAAGTTAAAAGTTCTCCCTTCTTTGCAAATTGTCATTCTGGAAAAAAGTGGATTGAGTAAACTGTTTTTCAAAATCTAACATGGCTTTGACAGAAAGCTGCACCTGTGAAAAATTAGTCCAATTTGATTTATTTTGGAAAATAAAGAAGGGGAGGGGCTGTGTAAGATAGCTCTGCAGTAGAAATATTAACTTTCCTGATAATACTTTGGCAAGCGCTAAAGATCCTAGAGCAAAGGCTACCTTTTTATTATGGTAGCAAAAGGCATTCAGCCTCGTGAGGCCAACAAGCACCAGTGTAATATATGAAAACCAGCAATGGTGCAGATCAGTTTGAGATCTGCTCTGAACCTCAGAGGAAGGGTGTTAGAAATCAGCAAATAAAGCTACTGACTTTTAAATTTTCCCATCATATATTTTTCCACAGCTCCACAGAAAATTGCAAATTAAGGCAACTGAAAGCATAAGAATTTTGCAGCAGCAAAACAGAAGAATGAAACTATAGTGTAAAGTGTCACCATTTGCTCATGCAGGAGAAGTAAGAGCTCGGTGCAGTCTCACTATGTTAAGCATTCCTCACTGGTGAAGTAATTGGTAGCTGAAAGTGCTAGGATAAGAATGTGGCTATTTTGTGCCAGAGTAAGAATTTTGGTAGAGTGAAAAAAAACTTATCTAGGGTAGTTGTACGCAATACTGCATGGGGATCTAGTGGAAGTAACATACAAATTGAAAAGCAAACAAACAATATGAAAATCCACATTTCTCCAGAAAACCTTAGCAAATTGGCAAATCCTGACAAATTGATTACAGTCCTTGAAAGTTCAAAGTCAATGAGATTTGACTGTAATGGATTTTTTTTTTTCAGGTACTAAAAGCAATAACATAAAAAGGTTGGAAACACTGTCCTGCTTGGGGGTTTCGCCCTGGCTTGTTCCGCTTGCAACAAAGTTCCACATTCCCTAGGGTGCAGCAAACTCTTCTGTGTGCCACCAAGGCTACTGCTGGCTGCTTTCTCCCTGAGCCTTTGTAAAACAGTTACAAGAAGCTTTACTGAAATTAACCCTTATTAATCATAGGCAAAAATAATTCTCTCTCTTCCAGCCACATGACAGAGAAGGGGAGAGTTGTCTGAAAATTGGAGAGCCCTGCTAGCACTGCTGGCTTTTCTAACTCAAACCAGCACATCTCTGTCATGCTGCAGCATGATTGCATCAAGTCAACTTTATTCTTTTGTTCACAAAGGTGTATTTCACGTCTTAGATCAGTCACAACTTGCCCCAATGATTCCAAACGAACTAAAATAAATCTACTACTATTATAGATCTAAAAACAAAACAAAAAAACAACTGGCAGAATACACAGATTTTCCTGTTTATAGTAAATAAAGTAAAAAGAAATCCACTCTAATCAAATCTATTTATTAGTCTTTTAGCATTACATTGACAATAGAAGGACTCTGGCTTGCTTTCTTTGAAATCACACCATTACAGATTCTTCAAGACAAAGTTACAAGAAAAAGCAAGATGAATTTTTTGTTGTTGTTTCTATCAAGTTTTTATAGTGTCTAGGTTTTCCATCTCAACTGTTCTTGTTCAAACTAAATCTAGTTCAGGAAAAAATCCCCACCTCATTTCCCTCAGAACCTAGTTATTTTTATCTACCTCAACAACCAAGCTACTCTACCTTGTCATTTCAATTTTCACATATTTTCTCTTTGTGTATTCGTTCTATGATTCAGTGAAATCTCATCTCTTCAGCCCACTGCCATAAACTACTGTCCGGAACAAAGCTCTCTCTCAAATTCAATCTCAAACAAAATGAAAAAGAGAAAATCACAAATGAGAAAGTGGACCACAACCAATCCTATGGGTCCCATTCTCACAAGGTCTGTGAGTTATTTTGCTTCATCCAGTAAACCCGAACTACGGGAAGGTGCTACCACCCCTCTCACTGCCGAATGAGAAAGTGTTAATAAAAACAAGACTTCCTTTCAGGCACATTGGAGTGTCAATGTTAATCACTGATTTGGCTGAAATACACTTCTTGATCTTAAGTGATTTTCAGATGAAATACAAACAGCTGAAATTTTTGTCGTTCAAATAACTGGGGATACAGACTTTCACATATCTGGTGGAATTACTGCTGCTAAACTACGATTACTGTAAATAGTAATTATTTTCTGTAATAGCAACACTGAGAAATCCTTCGTGCTGATCTGAGTTTTCTCTCAGCCATTTAACAGCTTGAGTGACCAGGAAGGCAAGAGAAACCCCTATGTTTGCGTCGGCTATACCTTCGCACAAAGCACTGCGCTGCAGAGGATCTCAGAGCTGAAAAAACTCTTAGAGAGGAAAAAAATTTCTTTTTGTTTCAAAATTTTGGACATTTATTGCATTTTCTTATACTGCCTGTTAAAAGCTTTGCAATTTCTGTCTTCAACTCTCTATGCATTTTTCTTCTGTTGATATGAATTCAATAGCTTTGTATAGAGTACCACCTGCTAAAGCTTTCCCAAGTAAGCTGTAATAGCTGTAACTCATAGTTCTGGATTATGAAGCTTTTCCTTTGAACAGATATCTGGAAAACACCAAAAATAAAGCATTTATGTAGCAGATATTTATACATGAACCGTGAGTTAACGTTAAAAGTTAAAAGGACTGAGCAAAGAATAAATTAAGATTCTCTACAGTTAGAAAATACTTTGTCATATAGTGGCTGCAAAAAATTTTTGCAATGAAGAATAAGCAATTGTCTGTATCCATACTGTTCCATTGCTGAGGTACAAGCTAGGCAAGCCCATATAACTGCCTCAATGGAACAAAATGCAAAGGGAGTTAGCACTGAATTAAAAAACTAGTTTCAGACAATGAAAATATGTTTAATGAAAATGATGAAATTAATTTTACCTTCTATCAAAGTGATTTTTAAATTGGTGTTACTGAATTAACTGAAGTTTGGTCAGCAGAGAAATCCAAAACAGAGTGTAGAACCGAAGCAAATATTCACACATGCCACATGATAGCAGTAATGTACTAATATTAGCATATTGATGCCGATGTTCCTAAAATCTCTGTGACTATTAAAAGAGTTTAATTTTGTTGAAAAGTTGTATTTAAAATTCTTTATTCAGCTGCAAATGGGAAATGTTATTAATAAAGCTATTTTTCACTTCTTGAGCTTCAGCTTTTCAAATGTTAGGCTGCAGTGGAAAATTGCTGGCGTTTCTCTGTGACTTTTCAGGGTAGTACCTCCTTCTTATCAGGTTTACTCTCATGTGATTCCATAAGAGTGCATAGGGTATAGAATGAGACATTAATGAACTCGACAAGCTGCAATATATTAAAAGCGAACCTCTAACATGCATATGTATACGCACCTTGTAATGCATTCACATTTCTCTAATTCCTCAACTCTCTTACTGTCTTTGTAACCTAAATCTATTGCTACTACTTTATCTGGAAAATACTGATTTTTCATACCTCAATGTCTTGCTTTTGTCTAAGCAGAGAATCTTTCCCTTAAGGACTACTGCAAGGGTCAGTTCTGAGCCCTCTGTCTTCTCTCCCAGGTCATCACCTTACTACTTCCTAAGCACTGAACTTGAGGTCATCAGTCACCTATGATCTTAACCACCAAAGCAGTTTCACTGATGCTTATTTTTAGACACTTTAACACTTACTAACAGGCCTCCTTCTCCTTTGCCCCTGCTGTTCAATTAAGTTCTATGCTTCCTTGTGGCTTTAAACACCAAAGCCTGAGATGTGCCGAAACAAAGCATGTCTTTCATTATTTACCTCCTCTCTCTGCTCTTTCTCAACTGTTTCCATATTTCATAATTTCAGCATCAATCTGGTTTTTCTCTCCCCTCTATCTCATCTGGTTGCAAACAGCCTGCTAATTCCCTAAACATTCTCTGTATATAAAAATTTCGTTGGCACACAGCTAGAATGTGCTCTTTTTCTCCAAATACTTTGTGAGCAACAGCTTACTCAGAATCCCAGACCTAGCAATGGAAAGTTTTGCAGACCTTGTCCTTTTTCAAAGATACTTCCATCTAAAAGTCCAACCATCTTCAGTAGTTGCTATGACTGATGTCTGAACTGTGATCTTCCTAGCCATAGCATCTGCAGGTGCTGGAGGCCAGTCACTTCACTTTATCCTTTCCAAACCTGAGATGGGAGAACAAAGCCCTTGGAAACACATCCTATACACATCTTTACCGAATTCCTCATCTTGACTTTCATCTGTTTTCAATTCAGCTACATCTCTTTCTGCTCTAAAGCCAAGCTCTCTCATACTACAAATATACAGACTGTGATCCACACCCATAACAAACAGAATGGTGTTCCTGCTCCTCACCCAAGAAAAAGTTACAACAATAAGAATAAATTTCTTCCAAGATTAAGCCCCTCTCTCTCCAAAGAATTTGCTTGTGAGAAATCTACAGTAATGCAAGAAGAACACAGTATGCCACATTTTTTCATGCTGCGACTCTCCATCAACAAAGCTACATTTAATACCCCGACCATTGTTCTCCTTGTATCTTTAGCAAAAGCTAGTAGGCTACTCAAAAGACCAAAAAAAAAAAAAAAAAAAGAAAAAAGAAAAAAAAAAAAGCCAAATAAACTCCCAAGCACACACAAAACCCCAAGGCATATATAATCAGACCTTATTCAGAAAAAAATATCTTTGTACCCTATTCATAATTATTAAAACTAATGTCTATAAATAACTTGCACACACTTCACTCAGCTACAGCGAGGTAATTCTAATGGAATTGCACAGCTGTACTAAAAAAGGAAGAAAACATATATAGTGAGAAAAGTCAAGCTTTAACTTCATAGAGGTTAAAAAATCTACCATTTTCTTAAATATGCATAGTTGTTCTTCTTTAGGGACACATAGAAAGTTTGAAATTAACAGAACAGGCATCAAGGCTCAATCAACAGGCACCAACCAGCATGAAGAAATTCATCAAGAAATTTAAAAGTAACAGTCTACAGTAAGGCTCTCACATGTGGAACATCATTCCAAGGTGTTACAAGTGAAATTCCTAGAAACTGAAAAAAACGTGTTGGTCTAGACTACTCAATCATTTATTCCAATTTTATTTTAAATATTATTTTAAGGATCTATTAAACAAACAAACAAACAAACACACTAAAAAAACCCCAACAAACTATTGAAAAATGTATTGCTTTTGCCTTTATTTTCATGGACACTATTGTTAAAAGATAAATTTAAGTATACAAAGAGTTTGCTTAATTCAAAATTCTTAAATACTGACTGCAGATTGGAAAGATATATAAATATATAAAATATATCTACTTTATAAAAAACAAGAATTGTTTAATAAAGCAGCTGTTAAATGCTTTTCATTTTCTTCTTAAAACTGTCTATTGCAGCTGCATCTGCTTTGCTATTACTGCACATTTTACCACTCGATAAAGTACGTGTCACTGTACTTATAAACAGTGAATGTTATTTTTTCACATATTCACTACATATGACATTCAATATATTTTCTAACTCAGATAATGCCTTTGGGGTTTTTTTTTTCATAGGTCATCATCAACCCCATCCCATTTATTTCATTTGGTGTAATTTCCAAGGGGTCAATACAAGAAACTTCAAAGATTTGGTGTCATTAAAGGTTGCTAACTATGTATAAAAGCTACTGAGTCTTTCCCGCACCATAATCTGCTCAAAGAACTTCGGATACACTCACTGAAAGTTCTATATAGAAGTCAACAATATTCTTTTGTATCGTATGGTGTCTTTCAGGAACTTAATACCTTTTGCTTTAAATGTCGACTGTGCTTAAGTCTAGGGCCTGTCTTTAAAACAATTTCTGTATTTATTCACATTGACTATCCACTTTCTAATAGCAGAATTTTAGAATTTTAGGAATTCATTCAATGTGGTACATTTAGTTTCCATGACAGCATTGTAGCAGATGAAAAAAAGAAGAAAGGTAGCAAGGGCATAATACTACCTACGGCACACTGTATTATCATTAAGTGTCTGATGGAGCGGTTTGAGAACTACTGCTCTGTTCAACTATAAACACAGGTATTTATAGACTAGCAGATGTATTTAGTGTCATAAACATCCCCTTTGGTTGGAAAAATTAAATTACATACACTGTTTAATATTAGGTGGCTAGTTGGTTTTCTTTTTCTTTTATTCTTTCCTAAATTACAAGGCTAATGAGGCATACAAAATGATTCTAAATGCATTTAAGAAAGGATGTAAGACTTGGTTTATGGGAAGATTATTGATTTTCAACAGGAATCTAACTATGTCACATACTAATAAGAGCATTACATGTTTTTTATCAGGGTAAGAAGGCAAGCAACTTGCAGAGTTGTATGATTTGCTGATATAGAAAATATATATATCTCCAAGTGCTGTATCTAAAAACGTAAAGAGATACACTATAAGTAGCTCCCAGCACTCCTAGCAAGAAAATATCCTTGTACACACACAAGCTCCTGTTACAGTTCTATTTTAACTACACCGACTCTAGGGTCAGAAAAAATCTATCTTGACTTATCAAGGATTACAGGATATGTTGAATTCTTTACCTAGTTAAGAGCAATTGAGTATCTTTGATTTTTCAGGATTACAAGCTGCACTTGTGGTGGACAGATGTATTCTTTGGGGAGAAGTGCACCACACAATCCGTGTTCCAGGTTTCTAAACCATTAGTGGGTTGATGCCAGGGTTCCCCAAAGTTTCTGCTTCCAGTTGTACTGGTCTGAGGTAGAGCAGAGTGCTTAAACTGAAAAAAAAAATCTATTACTTGGACCTCCTAAAACTGCCAGAAAAAGCAGACAAAGAAGCTGTTTTCATAGGAACTTCTGAGAGCATGATGTCTTTCTGAGTCTGATAAGCCATTAAGTTCTAAACAGCAGCTTCCCTACAACTTTTTAAGTATGCTACTTTGTCCAGCTAATAAAACACTTATGTTCCAAGAGAGTTTTTTCTTCGTGACCTTCACGAGATGGCTGAGGCTTAACAAGCACTTTGTTTGCTTGAACTGCTCACAATGCTGCTTTTCATCCTTTTACAGAAAGCAAGAGATCTGACTTACAAATTCAAAGCTAGTAGATGTATAAGAAGACTGACCATAAAGGGTTACCAAGTTTGCTGCAATCTCACAGATATTTTCTTCAGGCCATTCAAAGCTGTGCTCATTTTCTACCAGCCAAGGTTTTTGCAGTTCATACATGTATATTAATTTCAGAATAGTTCTTTGCGCTCTCTGGTACCATAGAATCTTGAGAATTATCATTGAGAACGTCTTTCATTTTTTACCCTCTTTCAGCTTCAAACTCATCTTGGGAAATAAATTACTTGACCTACTGGATTAAAATAAGACAAAAACGCCACTATTAAGTTCTATCAAAACTTATGGTAAAATTTCGTTAAAATTTTAATCCCTCTCTCATCCAGAGCCTGCAAACTTAACGTTTCCTTGCCCTTGAAATATAAGCCTATTAATTGAAAGTTTCCAAGTTTTACTCCATTATTAAAAAGATCTCTACAGACTTGCTACTGGAAAGATTACATTAGCGGAGTTGCTAATCAACGGGACGTTAAATATGAGAAATGAGTTGCGCTCTGTAAATTTTTAAACAGACAAATACCCCTACCATTACATACTTCCCTACCATTATATACCTACTAGTCAGCTCACTCTTTTTAGCAAGAAAAGAAATTACTGATTTTGTTGACTGACTGTTCGTTTCAATGGGGACAGCAGAGGCAGGCACACATGCAGACTTCAGCCACGGAAGTTCAACATCCACTTGATCAATGTGCACGTCCCTGTATTTGGCCATTTAAACAACTATCTTAACTGGGGCCAAGCACATGTATTAATTATGGCACCTTTGTTATGGGGACAGTGACCTTTAGGACAGGTGGGAGATTAAGTGGAGCAGCAAGAGGTGCTGCTTTATGCTGCCTTATTTTTTTTCAGCCGAGTCTTACAATGAAAGCAAAGTGCATCCGCCTGCATCCGCAAACCTGCACTGTTTCTTCTCGTGCAAGCACGGGCATCTGAATGAAGCCTGAGAAATCTGGCTGAGGAGATGGACCTTAAATTAATCCAAAAGCTCAAACCAGACTGTGTTCCCTGAAGTGCAAAATGCACCTACATTTTTAAATGTAGTACAGATTGTAAATTCCTGGGCACAGGGGCTTTGATTTATCCTTCTTATGTTTTACTCTCAATACTGTATAACAGTAGTTAAGGAGATACAGACCCTGTAAAATACTTTTTACTTGAGATAAGTTCTTTTCATCTTGGCTCACTTTAAAAGACAAAAAGCCATAATCAACAAACAAGAAAAAAACCCCACTCACAACCCTAGCCTAATACACCTGAAATTAGCTTAATGAATTTTGGAATTTCGAATTTTTACAACTAAAACCTCTTTCTGCTAATCCTGAGGCTAGTTTTTGCTCTTTGGGGAACTTCCAATGGAAATTTCCTTTTATTTTTATTTTTGCAGATAGTGTTTCATCTTTGATATAATGATGTGGTTTTCCATGCAAGCTTGGGTATCCACATCAAACTTTTAAAAGGAATAGTTTGCATCCCTATAATTTATCTAGAAGATTCTGAAATTAAGCATAGCAAGACAAATCTCATATTAGAACAGTGCCTTTCTTTGCATTTTTTTCCCTCTTATGATCATAGGCAAAGCTATTCATACTACTACGATCAAATCTAAAGTTCTGCCTTAAACTTATGCTGGGGTAAGTTCTGGCTCTTCAAAACGGGAGTAAATTAAAAAGCATCGTCTCTAACTCTCTCTAAATCCCTCATTAAAATTGCATGTTCGATATTAATATAAAGAGTCACTGAAGCTCAATCAGATAAAAAAATAAAAAAGTTATAAACAATAATACAGGGTAGGACACTCTAAAGCATGAGTGTCAAGCATGAGAGGGAAGAGGCTCGGAAGATGTTATAGCCTCTTTAAAAATGTAAATATTTCGAAAATGCTTTGGATTTGGACATGAAAGTCAGCACTATCACTGTTCTCATAAGGCAAGAACAATATTAAATAACACATACTTATTATGTAGATAGTATCTACCACCAAAACCAGAAGCAACAGTAAAAGTGGTGCATTGCTTTCTCCTTCACAACTAAAAAGCCTACTTCCATTTTTGTGAGGACAAAAGAAGAAATATGAATCAAAGGGTAACTGCCCAGAAGCCATATGAAACTCCACATGCAGCCAACGTATGGGATCTCCATCCCACCTAATAGGGTCACTGTGTGCTACCAAACAGTCCAACAGAAAAGACTGTTTTCAACTTGTTTAGTATTTGGGAGTAAGCAGTAATAATCAGGTGAAGTATTTATCAATTTGGTGAAAAAAATCCTACCAATTTCCAAAATCACAATCTTACCCTTGGAACTAAAACAGCAGGTACAAGCTAACACCTGACTACACCTGTTAGGGGCTGAGAGAGCACAGAGAGTGTGTATTAACGTGCAATCACAGCATGGTCACCCATTTCACTTCTCTGAGTAGTGTCTAGACCTTTACTGAGGCAATTTCGTCAGCTAAGGTAATGTCAGTCTGGCATTTCCTCGCAAAACGAATGAACGTTATTATCCTGAAGGGCATAAGACACTGTCTGCAAGACACTTTGGGGTGTCATTCTGAAACAGGTGATCTCAATATGAATCATCTTTATCATTATAGCCATTCATGAAAGAAAGAAGGAAAGAAGGGAGGAAGGGGGAAGAAAGAGAGAGAGAGAAAGAAAGAAAAAGAAATAAGAATGAATGAAAGAACGAATGACAGAAAGAAAGGAGCGTAGCTGTGCGAGGCACAAGAGATACATGGGGCAAAATGCTCGCTACAGTGAGAAATCTTCAAACATCTGGACCAGCTCTGAGAGTATGAACTGGTCCCACTGCCCAGTGTTGATACATGTCAGTAGTTAATGAAAAAATGTTTTATTTAACAAAGAAAAAGGGAAATTCAATCACCGTAACTTCTGCCAGTGAGGCCTATTTTAGTTAGCAAGTGACTGGTGAACATCGCTACTGTCTCAGCCAAGTACAACCCAGGCTGGTGTAGCCTAGCAACCTCATACAAAAATGACTCTCAAAAAGGGGATTCTCATTGCAGCATGGCCACAGATGCACCATCAATTGCAAGCTGAGTCGTATTTGTCATTTCATGGAGGCTCTGTTCCGCTCTCCCACATGAGCTGAATTCCTGTATTTGGGCAGGAATAGATACACATCAAGAAATCCTTTTCCATCAGAGAGCTAAATATAAATAAAAAACCAGAAGTCTACAGGCAAACTACATGCTAGAAATAGACAGTGGAAACAGTGCTGTTTGTATAGGTCTATTGCAGTTGTATTCCCAGATAAACAGCAGGCAAGGAAAATTCTCACAGCACCTTGTATACTGCTGACTGTAATGTATGTCCTTGTTGCCTGGATACCTCCCGTGAATTACCTAGCAAGGGTGCGAGTTTTTTTCTTGATCAGTATTAAATAAAAAAATCCCAATCTCCTGCTCTATAAGAGGCAGAAGATGCACACGGAAGCTTCCCTTGCCTGGGCCAGCCGAGTGCCAGAGAGAGACAAATCGAGCCTTGAGAATTTTAAATCTTGTGGGTTGCCGTGCCACGTTATGAACTAGATCTCATACAATTCATCACCCAAGTTGCAGAAAAATAGTTCAAGAACTCAAAATAATGAATTCTGTCATTTCCAATAGAAGTGTGAAGAGAGAATTATGAATGAACCTTTTAAAAACACGTATGTGGAGGGAGATTGCCCTTCTACAAAATGAAAGCAGCAGGCTTCTATTTAAATGGCCCAATCCTGAAAGCGAGACCTTTCATTTTCAATTAACTTAAATTGACAATTGAGAAAGGTTTGAAAATGTTGTTGGAGCCTTTCAGTTTGATAGATCTCAGTGCTGACATTACACACAGCATTCTGACCTGATTTTTAGAGTGTGCTGTTTTAAAATTGAGAATTTGAAATGAAAAATATTTGATTCAATCAAAGCTGTTGCAAGACATTCAAACATCTTAATCTGTTGAAAAGCATTTTCCATATTTTCTCATCATGATATATAATCCATCATTCATTAAGATCCATTAAAACCTAAGAGCCTTGCCTTCCCTCAATCTTACATTCTTTTATGTTGTGATACTTTCATGGAAAAATTGAATTTTATTACAGAATATATTAACACATACAACAGGTAACTATTTACCACAGAAATAAAACCTTTATTTATATTCTAAAGCAGACTATGTTACCAATCTGCATTACCAGAATAATCTAATATGACATACCTCCTATCTACCTGACATCACATAGGCAAATCAAACTAATTTTCAGGCTTAATATTAATTTTTAAACACAGAAATTGAAAACTTCTGAAGAGCTACACATCTTCATTGAATGAAAAAAGCTCTAAAACCAAGTAAATCAGAGAATATTTCAAAGCTCACAAGCAAGAAAAAGGTCTTTGAAATCACTGAAAAGTGAGGCAGAGATCCCCATACTGAAAGAGCCTGTTTATCAATCAATATATGGAGCACATTGTCCCTGCTACTTCAGAGATGCAAAAGCACAATATGCTCAGCTCAGAACCTCCCTATACCAACGATGCAGTCTTAAATTGGTCATGAATTTGTTATAATAGACTCAATTCCCAAAGAAAAAGTTGGTGTTTTTTTCCATCACACGGGTTACCACATTACTAATTCTGAATTTTTTTTCAGGAAGTCTCTTTTAATTAATGATCTCCTATGAAGAATTAATATTATGGAAAGTAATGTTTTGTTTCTTGTAGCCAGTGTAAATTAACGTACATGATGCAGACTTGCAGATAACACTGATGACAGGCCGGACCCCATTTTTCTGCCAAAGGTTAACAGGTGGGCAACCTCGTGTAGTATTGAGTGCCTATGCCCACAATATAAATACTGCCGTAAAGTTTGAAACAGGGGCAATATCGAGCACCAGGACTGAGTTCTGTTTTTGCACGATAGTCGGTTTTTGGCAAACTCTGCAGAATCAAACAGGATTTGATTCAGGTATTCAAACTTGATCAAGCATTACTAGACCATATCTTGAGGAAAAGCAACAGCAAAGATGTATTTATACTAGAACACTTCTGTTAGGGAATTGGCCCAGAGATGATTTAATTATATGCACAAAGTAGCAGCAAATATCACTTGGCCATCCAAGGAACTGGCCATTATAGCCAGGCCAAAGGAAACCCATTTGTCTCACTGTACCTCATGGATTCTTCCACGGTGGGGAGGCAGGATAGAAGGAAGTGGTAGCTCCATGCCACCCAAAGCTTTTCCCAGTACCCTGCCTAAAGTATGTATACTGGACCTCTGCATTGCTCATTTTACATTACTGCAACTAAGTACAAAAATTTTGGAATAGAGATATTCCTCTGGTTATATGAGATAAACTACAAAGAAAGTTATGCTTTATGTTAAGGACACACAAAGTTTGTATTCTGGGAAATGAATCTAAATGTGTTAGCTGCTAAAATCAAAGGTAACTCCATGAACAAAATAACAGCATCCTGACCCTGTCCTACACCTGGCTGTTGGGGTTTTTTTAAACATACGTATGAAGTGAGACTTTGGCAGCCTGGTGACCTTCAGTAAGAGAGAAAGGGGCAAGGGCACAGAGTACTGGACAACGGAAATAACACTTTTAATCTTTTTTTTCTCACAATACTTCAGAGGCGGAAACTACCACTAATCATCTTGTCCCTTTTCCCCTTATCATATGACTATAAGAAGGAGAGAGGGAAACAATGAAATCCCCAAAACAGCATTCAGAATACCTGTATATATATGTTTAATATGTGTCCTATATAAGATGTAAGAACTTCTTAAGGAATATGGGAAATCAATATGGGAAATGACATAGCACTTTCTAGTTTTCATCAGCGAAAGAGTCACACCAGAGACTCAGGGGTTTTAAAAGTTGTGCAGCATAGTAAGTCTTACTCGCTAACTCAATTTTAATGAACTCAGCACCAATTAACAAAGATGCTACTTTAAATTACTCCACCACCTTTGTAGTATGGACGAGAAATCACAGTATATCAAAGCATGTCCAGCACTGTACAAGAAAAGGCCTACAAAAAGAAAGGTCCAATTTAACACAGCCATAGTTTAACATGGAATAGGATTCACTGTTGAAAATATGAAGTCATTTTAAAATACTGATATCATTGCAACCTACTGTCTGCTTTCCAAAATGTTTGATTATATCTCCCATTTCAACGTACAGGAACAGATGTCCACTCACAGGTTCAACAGCTAAAAGTTGGCTTTCATTAAAGATACCCTGTAAAGTATGCTGTAAACAGTGCACCTGCAGCACTGTAAAAGCTGGATCTGCATTCAAAACTTACCCTTGTATTGTTTTGCTTGTTTCATGTTTGAATTTTTCTCTTTGAATTACTTTTCCTTAGAGTATTTTTTGTTTTCTCTACCAAGGTGTCCAGCCCCGGCCAAGTGCTACTATTAGCACAGCCCTGCAATTACAAACCCATCTGCTGCACAGGTGACCATGAGGGCGGGGGCGGAGAATCAATAAGGGAGGCAAAACCAAAAAAGCCTTCAGGAAATGTTCCTAAACCCAGCGCAAAGCCGTGACTTCGGCTACTGAGGAATCACAAATGCCAGCACAGCGCCAGGCAGCCATGCGGCCGGTGGCGGGGCAGGGGCAGCGGGGTCGGCGCTGGGTTGCGCCGGACCCCGGCGGCTGGGACACGAACACGACACACGGACACGACACACGGACACGCACACACACCCCGCGCCGGGGCCCGGGCTGCGCCCCGTGCGGTGCTTTTCCCCGCAGCGCCCCGGGCGCTACCAGAGACACGTGACCAGGCGAATTTAAAAAAAAAAAATAAATAAAAAGGAATGTATAAAATAAAATCCCCCCAAACTGGCTGCTATCTGCTTCGCCACCAGCTCTCCCCGCCGGGCACGTCCTGCCCTCGGCGCGGCGGGCGTCGCGGGGCTGTGTCACTGGGCGGCCGCCAGCCCCCGGGAACTTACCGGCGGGGCCGCCCCGTCCCTCGGCCTCCGGCGGCGCGGTCGCAGCTCAGGGCGGAGGCATCCCCCGTGCCTCCTGCCTCCCCCGCACC